>PYXC01001315.1:120000-125000 GCA_015244755.2 Tenualosa ilisha
CTATTAGATTTAAAATACACAACTCCCTTGTAACCTCAAATCCAGTTGGACCACATGTAATGGTTACAGCTAGCTCTAGTCAACCTGTAACATACTTTGATTCATTCACACCCACCAATATATCAGAAATTACGTCTTTGATCTCTTTAGCTAAAGCCTCAACATGCTTATTGGACCCTATCCCAACTGATCTTCTTTAGGCAGCTCTCCCTCTATTGGCTGAGACGATTCTTAAAATTATAAATGACTCACTCATAGCTGGGCATGTCCCAAACTCTTTCAAGACATCTGTTATTAAACCGTCAATTAAAAAACCAAACCTTGATCCTGATGTCCTTGCTAATTACAGACCCATATCCAACCTCCCATTTGTTTCAAAAATACTTGAGAAAATAGTGTCTAAGCAAATCTGTAGCTTCTTAAATGACAATAATATCCAGGAAACCTTCCAGTCAGGCTTTAGAACTAATCATAGCACAGAATCAGCCCTAGTTAAAGTCTTCAATGACCTCCTTATCGCATCTGATAATGGATGTATATCAATATTAATCCTATTGGATCTTAGTGCTGCCTTTGACACTATTGACCATGGTATCCTACTACACAGCCTTGAACACATGATAGGCATCAAAGACACTGCATTAGCCTGGTTCAAATCATACCTCTCTGGTCGCTACCAGTTTGTACACGCTCATAATGAGTCATCAACCCATACCAAAGTAAAGTTTGGTGTACCCCAAGGCTCAGTGCTAGGTCCCCTGCTGTTCTCCCTGTCCCATGTTACTGTTAGGATCTGTTATAAGGAAACATGGTGTCACTTTCCACTCCTATGCTGATGATACCCAGCTTTACCTTTCTATGAAGCCTAATGACTATATGCCAATGACTAAACTTGATGCATGTCTCCTAGACATCAAAACCTGGATGACTAATAATTTCCTTTGTTTAAATTCTGATAAAACTGAAGTTATGATGATTGGCCCTAAACAGCTGACTACCACTCTACCCCATCACCAAAACTTACTCAGTGGCCTGCCACTGTCATGTAATGCAAAAGTTAAAGACCTTGGGGTAATTATTGACCAGGATCTCTCTCTAAATAGTCACGTAAAACACATTTCAAAAACATCTTTTTTTCACCTACGAAATATTGCTAAGGTTAGAAAGTTTTTATCCTTTGAGGATGCTGAAAAATTAATACACGCATTTATTACTTCCAGGCTCGATTATTGCAATGCTCTGTTCTCTGGGTGTAGCAATACTTGCATCAAAAACCTACAACTAATACAAAATGCTGCGGCCCGAACTCTCACCAGGACTAAAAAATATGAACATATCTCTCCTATCCTTGCTTCCCTACATTGGCTCCCTATTAAAAGTCGAATTGATTTTAAAATACTCCTCCTAACCTACAAAGCCCTCAAGGGCGATGCACCAACATATATTAAAGACTTACTTGTCCCTTACCACCCTCCTAGAACCCTAAGATCCCAAAATGCTGGTCTCCTTGTAATCCCAAGAATATCAAAATCTACGATAGGAGGAAGAGCCTTTTGTTACCGTGCACCCCTCCTGTGGAATAATCTCCCCCCCCACATTCGACAAGCGGACACTCTCAATACCTTTAAGTCTAGACTTAAAATCTTCCTCTTTACTGTTTCCCATAGTTAGGGATGGTGCATGGCAAATCATCACTTCTCATGGGTCTTTTGGAAGGGACTGCCTCTGCTGTTGCCCCCAGTTGCGAGGCATGGCAGCCACTGACCATCCCTGCAGTGGTGCTGGGTTACCATGCATCATACCTTAGTTATGCTGCTATAGCCTAGCGCCGCCACACAACCTTCATGTGTCATGCCGTACAACTCCCTCTCTCTCTCTTTCAGCTCTCTCTCAATATTTATATGTGTGTGTGTATATATATATATATGTATGTATATATATATATATATATTTATACACATGTATGTATGCCCAAATTACACATTTGCTTTCTGATGTGTGAGCCTGGCCTAATTCACTATTTTCCTCTGTCCACAATTATCTTTGCTGAGTGTCATCCCTGCCTCATTCTGGCGGACTCCTCTCACCCTCCCCTCCTGAGTGGACTACAACCAACACTATGGGAGGCCCATGTCAGGACCGACTCCCCATCACAGAAGACCTTCCTGGACGCCGATGCTGGGCCCGACTCCCCTTCCTGAGGCTTTGTGATTGACCCCCCCTCACAATGGTGCTGTCAAATGGACCCTTACTGTTACCCCCATGAACCATCTCACTCCTTCGAGTTTGTCACTATGCCTGGCCGCTGCTACATTGTCCAGCCATAATTCCTGATAACCACCTATAGACTGATTACCATGTAATGTAAAGTGGGATAATACTCTATTATGAACTATTATGAACCTTAGCTAAACCATAGGCAACTTATAGTCTGTCATAGTTACTACTGATTGTAATTTTTCTCCATGACCCCTGGCAGTTGGGTTAGCCCCTTGAGTCGTGGATCTGCCCAAGGTTTCTTCCTATATTAACTGAACATAAGGGAGTTTTTCCTTGCCCCTGTTGCTCTTGGGTGCTCCTTCTGTGAAGCGCCATGAGACAATACTATTGTAAAAGGCGCTGTATAAATAAAACTGAACTATAGGCTCAGTCCACCTTAACTAGTTAGCTGCGCAGTGGGAAGAGCCCCTCACTGTAGGGTCAGTCCACCTTAACTAGTTAGCTGCGCAGTGGGAAGAGCCCCTCACTGTAGGGTCAGTCCACCTTAACTAGTTAGCGGGGCAGTGGGAAGAGCCCCTTACTGTAGGCTCAGTCCACCTTAACTAGTTAGCAGCGCAGTGGGAAGAGCCCCTCACTGTAGGCTCAGTCCACCTTAAATAGTTAGCAGCACAGTGGGAAGAGCCCCTCACTGTAGGCTCAGTCCACCTTAACTAGTTAGCAGCACAGTGAGAACTGTCTCCAGCTCCTGGTCTCACCCTACAGAGGAAATTCTTCCTCTATGCAGATGACCTGGTGCTCACGTCTCCCACTGCACACGGGCTACAGCAGCACCTGGACCTGTTAGAGAATAACTGTCAGAACTGGGTCCTAAAAAGATTAGAATATTCCAGAAGAAGCTCAGATGTCAGGGACACAGATACCGTTTCAATCTAGGTAGCACCGCCCTAGATCACATGCTGCAGTCCACTGCCCTTGGCTTCATTAGGACTTGGATTAGCAGCAGGGGTTTCAGCAGTGAATGAACTAAGAGAGGAAGCTCATTGAGTCCTATTTGCAATAAACAGAACATGAACACACCAATTAGGATTTGGTGAAAACTATTTGATTGTGTAATCCAGCCTATTGCACTGCACAGAAGTGAGGGATGGAGTCCATTCAGTAAACACAGCCACACTAGATGGGACAAGCGTCCTACAGAGGCATCCTACAGAGGCATCCTACAGAGGCATCCTATAGAGTCATCCTATAGAGGCATCCTACAGAGGCATCCTACAGAGGCATCCTATACAGTCATCCTACAGAGGCATCCTATAGAGGCATCCTATAGAGGCATCCTACAGAGTCATCCTGTAGAGGCATCCTATACAGTCATCCTACAGAGGCATCCTATAGAGGTATCCTATAGAGTCATCCTGTAGAGTCATCCTATAGAGTCATCCTATAGAGGCATCCTATACAGTCATCCTACAGAGACATCCTACAGAGGCATCCTATAGAGTCATCCTATAGAGGCATCCTATAGAGTCATCCTATAGAGGCATCCTATACAGTCATCCTACAGAGGCATCCTACAGAGGCATCCTGTAGAGTCATCCTGTAGAGTCATCCTATAGAGGCATCCTATAGAGTCATCCTACAGAGGCATCCTACAGAGTCATCCTATAGAGGCATCCTGTAGAGGCATCCTATAGAGGCATCCTATACAGTCATCCTACAGAGGCATCCTGTAGAGTCATCCTATAGAGGCATCCTATAGAGGCATCCTATAGAGTCATCCTATAGAGGCCCTGCACACAGAACTCTGCCGATTCATCTTAAATATCCAAAAGAAAACAACACCCAGTGCATGTTAATAGCAGATTCCCATTGGCTATTAACACCCAACAGAGAGTCTCAAAGTCTGGATGCACCTCCAGACAAGTCCCACACAACCCTGAGAGAGGCCTCTAATTCAGCCTGCACTGAGACTAGCTAATCCCTGAGAGAGGCCTCTAATTCAGCCTGCACTGAGACTAGCTAATCCCTGAGAGAGGCCTCTAATTCAGCCTGCACTGAGACTAGCTAATCCCTGAGAGAGGCCTCTAATTCAGCCTGCACTGAGACTAGCTAATCCCTGAGAGAGGCCTCTAATTCAGCCTGCACTGAGACTAGCTAATCCCTGAGAGAGGCCTCTACATCAGCCTGCACTGAGACTAGCTAATCCCTGAGAGAGCCCTCTAATTCAGCCTGCACTGAGACTAGCTAATCCCTGAGAGAGGCCTCTAATTCAGCCTGCACTGAGACTAGCTAATCCCTGAGAGAGGCCTCTAATTCAGCCTGCACTGAGACTAGCTAATCCCTGAGAGAGCCCTCTAATTCAGCCTGCACTGAGACTAATCCCCCCTCTCCCCCCCAGATACTAAACTCCTCTCAGGCACAAACTGCTTTCAACTGAAACATCAACTAAATCACCCAAGAATCTAACCCAAATATTTGGGACAATGAGACAAAGTCCCAAAGCAAATGAAGACGTTGTCTGAATCCCAACTGGAGGAATGTCTCTTCACTGTCAGAGACAGAAGACAGCAGCAGACGCAGCCCAGGCTCAGGGAGCACAGCCTTGACTCCGCGCTGGCCTCGGGACTGCAGGGCGCTCGGGCTGAACAGCTAAGGCTGAGCACAGCCTTGACTCCGCGCTGGCCTCGGGACTGACGGGGCGCTCGGGCTGGAACAGCTAAGGCTGAGCACAGCCTTGACTCCGCGCTGGCCTCGGGACTGACGGGGCGCTCGGGCTGGAACAG
>PYXC01001315.1:127500-142500 GCA_015244755.2 Tenualosa ilisha
TCAAATGTGTGTGTGTATGTGTGTGTGTGTGTGTGTGTGTTGGTGTGTTGATTGTTGTAACAAATTGCTACATTACATGAGTAAAGACATGTTTCAGGAGCCAAGGAACTAAACACACACACACACACACACACACACACACACACACACACACCACAAGCAACCATATCACATTAAAACCGGCTTCAGTGGTAATCATTTTCAACATGACAAACAATCAATAAATCATTAACACAGCACAGCATAGACACACACACACACACACACACACACACACACACACACACACACACCCTGAGCTATCGCACTAAAAAAACACCTTCAGAAGCTCTCGCATAATTCAGACCTAATCACTTTCAACATGACAAATGATCAATAAATAATCAACACACCCACCCACACACACGCGTGCACACACACACACACCCACACACATCCGTGCACACACACACACTCACACACACACCCACACACACACACTCATAAAAATGAGTGATTTGCTCTGACGGTGTGTCTCTTGAAGGCTACCACAGGATAGAATAGATAAGACCACTCAGTATACAAGAGATACACAGAGTGAAACACACACACACACACACACACACACACACTCACTCCCAATGACATACAGAACACTAATACTCACACAGAAAAACACACACACACTTCACTTATTCCAGTCACACACAGACCAGCACAGCTTAACCCTGTGTGTGTGTGTGTCTGTCTGTGGTCAAAGAGTCGTCATAACTCATACGTATGACATCACAGACATTTGCAGGTGTGTGTGTGAGTGTGTGTGTGTGAATGAGCAGCTCCGCGTTATTGGAGTTGTCTATGTGTGTTTGTGACTGCATGTGTGTGTATATGTGTGTGGGTTTGTGTGTGTGTGTATATGTGTGTGTGTGTGTGTGTGTGTGTGTGTGTGTGTGGGTTTGTGCCTCACTATATGTGTTGGCCAGCGGATGCTAAGGGATTTTTTTTGACGCACACAGATACACACACAGATACACACACACACAAACACAAACATTTATTTGACACACACACCACTTGACCACTTGGTTTATAATACACCTACACACACACACACACACGTGCACATGGACACACCACTTGGTTAATCATGAGGGCTTTATTGAACATAAGTGCACACACATTTGCACACACACACACAAACACACTTTTTTATACAGAAGTGCATACACACATGCACACACACACATGTACACAAACACTTTCTTATACACACATAACCAAGTGCACACACATATGCACACATGCATACATACACCCACACAAATAATACACACACACACACACGCTTCACTTTCATACAAACTCAAATCTAGTTGAAGTTTCTCTGCCTCTTTCTTTCTCACACACAAAAACACACACAAAAACACACACATACATATACACACACACACACGCACACACACACACGCACACACTCACACACAACACATGGCTCATACAAATGGCTCATCCCTTTAATTTAACATGTATAGAAACACATCAACAAACAGAGAGAGAGAGATGGAGAGAGAGAGGGAGAGGGAGAGGGAGAGAGAAGGATAGATGGAGAGATAGAGAGAAAAGGATAGAGAAAGAGTTGGAGAGATGGAGAGGGAGAGGGAGAGGAGAGAGGAAAAGAAACAGAGAGGCAAAGAAAGAGAGACAGAGATGGAGAGAGGGAGAGAGAGAGGAGGAGGAATCAGAGGAATAATCAAATGATTTGACTCGATCACCCACACAGTGCAAACACACACACACACACACACAGCACAGATGACTGTGTCTGCCACACACACACACACACACACACACACACACACACACAGCACAGATGACTGTGTCTGCCACACACACACACACACACACACACACACACACACACACACACAGCACAGATGACTGTCTCTGGCAGAACAGGAGGAGAGAGAGAGAGGGAGAGAGAGAGAGATGGACAGAGGTGGGGAAACTGAGGTGAAGAGAGAAATAAATGGAGAGAAAGAGAGATGAAGAGAGAGAGAGAAAGTGGGAGAGAGAGAGAGTGGTGGAGAAAGAGAAAGAGTGGGAGGGAGTGAAGAGAAGAGAAGAAAGTAAGATGGGTGAGAGAGAAACAGGGACCCCCCTCCTTCTCCATGTCTTAATTCCAAAGAATAAAAGAAGAGAATAAAAGAGATATTTATAGAAATGTAGCCCCAGGCATCTCTCTCTCTCTCTCTCTCTCTATCCCTCTCTCTTCTGATAGGGTCCATATTGTTGAAACCTCCATTGGAATGTCAATCTGTGTGAGCTTCTAAGATCATGAAGATGTGCAAGTATGTGTGTGTGTGTGTGGAAGACATGGGACATTCACTCATTCACACACCACCATAGGAAGACATTCACTCATTCACACACGTCCACTGGAGGACAATCACTCATTCACACACGTCCACTGGAAGACATTCACTCATTCACACACGTCCACTGGAGGACAATCACTCATTCACACACGTCCACTGGAAGACATTCACTCATTCACACACGTCCACTGGAGGACAATCACTCATTCACACACGTCCACTGGAAGACATTCACTCATTCACACACGTCCACTGGAAGACATTCACTCATTCACACACATCCACTGGAAGACATTCACTCATTCACACACGTCCACTGGAAGACATTCACTCATTCACACACTACTCATGGAGGACAATCACTCATTGACTCATGTGGTGAGTTAAATGTTAAGTAGTTAGCACTGATGAGTAAATAGTTAACGAGTTAGCACTGCTGAGTTAAGAGTTTGTGTTGATGAGTTAAACGTTAACTAGTTAATACTGGTTATTAAGTCATTCATTCAACTCAATAGTATCAACTATTCATTGAAACCTTTTACTTTTTACACACACACACACACACACACACTCACACCCTGTACATAGGCACGCATGCTCGCGCACACACACACACACACACACCCTGTACATAGGCACGCATGCTCGCACACACACACACACACACACCCTGTACATAGGCACGCATGCTCGCGCACACACACACACACACACCCTGTACATAGGCACGCATGCTCGCACACACACACACACACACACCCTGTACATAGGCACGCATGCTCGCGCACACACACACACACACACACACACCCTGTACATAGGCACGCATGCTCGCGCACACACACACACACACACCCTGTACATAGGCACGCAGGGTCGCGCACACACACACACACACACACCCTGTACATAGGCACGCATGCTCGCGCACATACACACACACAGAGGAGAGAGAGAGGGGAGAGAGAGAGGGAGAGAGAGAGAGAGGGAGAGTGAGAGACAGAGAGAGAGAGCGAGAGGGAGAGAGAGAGAGGGAGAGAGAGAGAGAGAGGGAGAGAGAGAGGGATCCTGTGACCCTACTCTGTGCTTGGATTTGATTTCTGGACACTTATCAAACTAGAGTTGCCATGGCAGCACTGCAGGAGTGACGAAATATGAAAGAGACTGGATGAGAAGGAGAGAGAGAGAGAGAGGGAGGGAGGGATAGAGAGAGGGAGGGAGAGGGTAGAGAGAGAGTGGATGAGAGGGAGGGAAAGAGAGATACAGAAGAAGAAGGAGAGAGAGTGATAGAGAGAGGGGGGGAGGGAGAGAGAGGTATTGAAAGAGACTGTTGATGAGAAGGAGAGAGAGAGACAGAGAGAGACTGTGGATGAGGATGGAGGGAGAAAGGGATACGGAGAGAAAGGGAGGGAGAGAGCGAGAGAGAGAGAGTCAGAGGGAGAGAGAGAGTGAGAGAGAAGAAGTGAGAGGGGGAGAGAGAGAGATGAAGAGAGGGATAGAGGGAGAGAGAGAAAGAGAAGACTAACGTCAAGATAATATATAAAAACTCCAGTATGAGAACAACAGGTTTAGTACAATACCACAGGATTGTGTGTGTGTGTGTGTGTGTGTGTGTGTGTGTGCGTACGAGTGTGTGTGTGTGTGTGTACAAGTGTGTGTGTGTGTGTGTGTGTGTGCAAGTGTGTGTGTGTGTGTGCGCGTGCAAGTGTGCAAGTGTGTGTGTGTGAGTGTGTGTGTGTGTGTGTGAGTGTGTGTGAGTGTGTGTGTGTGTGTGTGTGTGTGTGTGTGTGTGTGTGTGTGTGTGTGTGCGTACGAGTGTGTGTGTGTGTGTGTACAAGTGTGTGTGTGTGTGTGCAAGTGTGTGTGTGTGTGTGCGCGTGCAAGTGTGCAAGTGTGTGTGTGTGAGTGTCTGTGTGTGTGTGTGAGTGTGTGTGAGTGTGTGTGTGTGTGTGATGGAAGCCTAAGCCCATCTATAGCAACACTGCTGTAGCCCTGGAACACCTTAGTAGCACTGTGGTCACCATGGAAACACGGTGGTGCCACCATGGCAACGCAGGCTTTTGACTAGAGTGAGCTGGAGCAACTGGTTGGCTGGGTATTCATCTGTGCAAGAGAACATGCTCCTGTGTGTGTGTGTGTGTGTGTGTGTGTGTGTGTGTGAGAGCATGCAAAAGACAGAGGAATGCTTTGGTGTGTCTGGGTGTGTGTGTGTGTGTGTGTGTGTGTGTGTGTGTGTGTGTGAGAGCATGCAAAAGACAGAGGAATGCTTTGGTGTGTCTGGGTGTGTGTGTGTGTACGTGTGTGTGTGTGTGTGTGTGTGCATGAGCATGTAAAAGACAGAAGAATGCTTTGGTGTGTCTGGGTGTGAGGGTGTGCGCGCGCGTGTGTGTGTGTGTGTGCACGTGTATGTGTGTGTGTGTGTGTGTGTGTGTGTGTGTGCATGAGCCTGTAAAAGACAGAAGAATGCTTTGGTGTGTCTGGGTGTGAGTACATTTGTGTGTGTGTGTGTGTGTCTGTGTGTGAGTCCATATGTGTGTGTGTGTGTGTGTGTGTGTGTGTGTGTGTGTGTGTGTGTGTGAAAGACAGAATGGCTTGGGATAATTTGTCTCCCTTTCTTGTCTCTTCTCTCTCTCAGATGGGTAATAGTTTCTCTCTCTCTCTCTCTCTCTCTCACTCTCTCTCTTCTCCCTCCTCCACTCTCTCTCTTCTTATCTCTCCTTCTCTTCCCTGCTTCAATAACGGCAACCTACATGGCCTCTATCTCTCTGACACACACACACATACACACACACACACACACGCACAAACACACACACAAACCCTAGACACACATAGGATAGAACAGTAGTATTTAGTATAGAACAATTGAACACACACACACACACACACACACACATACACTGCCTCCCTGCTGGAGCCTCCCTAACACACACAGACACACACACACACACACTGCCTACCTGTTGGAGCTTCGGCAGCAGTTACAGCATTTAGCTTGCAGCCCCCCCCCCCCCCCCACACACACACACACACACACACACACACACACACACACACACACACACACACTGGAGCAGTCTCAGTATCAGTGTGAACTAGCAGACACAAATAAGGGCCGCCAGACCTTCCAAACAGCCCAGAATGTGAGCGGCTCTGCTGGGACACACTAATTGGTGTGAGATGGAAGTGCATCTGCTGATGGTTGATCATCAGTGAGGTCAAAAGATATGGAGGCAAATGACCTAAAGAAAAGGACATGAAAACACTGATGGATGTTCACTGTAATCAATGTTGCTACTGGCGACCCATGCATCTTTAAAAAGGCTCGTTCTATTTTTAGAGGAATTCTATGTTTAAAAAGGCTTATTCTATTTTATAGTAATTCCATGTTCAAAGAGGCTCATGATATTTTCAGAGTATTATGATGTGTTTTGCTTCTGTGTAGATCTGTATTTTTAGACAGTAAGATGGGAGTGTTTGACCAGATTCAGTTGATTCCTGCACGATTCTGTTCACACTCTAGGACCTTGACCTGTGACCTCGACCGACACGCTCTCCTCAATGCATTGACATGGATCTCCTTCAGAATACTCAATCTCGCCTGCTTCCCCGCCGCTCGTCAGGATCCCGCTGGACCACTGCCAGTGCAAGAGTGCAGCGGGATCCACCGATACACCCTGTGATCTGGCGATACACCTTGTGATCTGCGATACACCTTGTGATCCGGTCCTGGCAGCGCACGGCCATCTGGATCAAGAGGAGCTTGTTGGGACCACCGTTACCCTTGTCTTTTATGCCCATTTTATTTCCTCAAATTTCAGAGCATGAACTAGAGGATAGTAGTTTAATACAAGTGTAGTCTATGGGATAGAACAATAGTGTTTAGGATAAAACAGTAGTCCATAGTATAGAACCGTAGTCTATAGGATAGAACAGTAGTCTATAGAATAGAACAATGGTTTATAGGATAGAACAGTAGTGTTTAGGATAGAACAGTAATCTATAGGATAGAACAGTAGTCTATAGGATAGAACAGTAGTCTATAGGATAGAACAGTAGTGTTTAGGATAGAACAGTAATCTATAGGATAGAACAGCAGTCTATAGGATAGAACAGTAGTCTATGGGATAGAACAGTGGTGTTTAGGATAGAACAGTAGTCTATAGGATAGAACAGTAGTCTATGGGATAGAACAGTAATCTATAGGATAGAACAGTAGTCTATGGGATAGAACAGTGGTGTTTAGGATAGAACAGTAGTCTATAGGATAGAACAGTAGTCTATGGGATAGAACAGTAGTCTATAGGATAGAACAGTAGTCTATAGGATAGAACAGTGGTGTTTAGGATAGAACAGTGGTGTTTAGGATAGAACAGTAGTCTATAGGATAGAACAGTAGTCTATGGGATAGAACAGTGGTGTTTAGGATAGAACAGTAGTCTATAGGATAGAACAGTAGTCTATGGGATAGAACAGTAGTCTATAGGATAGAACAGTAGTCTATAGGATAGAACAGTGGTGTTTAGGATAGAACAGTGGTGTTTAGGATAGAACAGTAGTCTATAGGATAGAACAGTAGTCTATAGAATAGAACAATGGTTTATAGGATAGAACAGTAGTGTTTAGGATAGAACAGTAATCTATAGGATAGAACAGTAGTCTATAGGATAGAACAGTAGTCTATGGGATAGAACAGTGGTGTTTAGGATAGAACAGTAGTCTGTAGGATAGAACAGTAGTCTATGGGATAGAACAGTAGTCTATGGGATAGAACAGTAGTCTATAGGATAGAACAATAGTGTTTAGGATAGAACAGTAGTCTATAGGATAGAACAGTAGTCTATGGGATAGAACAGTAGTCTATAGGATAGAACAGTAGTCTATAGGATAGAACAATAGTGTTTAGGATAGAACAGTAGTCTATAGGATAGAACAGTGGTGTTTAAGATAGAACAGTAGTCTATAGGATAGAACAGTAGTCTATAGGATAGAACAATAGTGTTTAGGATAGAACAGTAGTCTATAGGATAGAACAGTGGTGTTTAAGATAGAACAGTAGTCTATGGGATAGAACAGTAGTCTACAGGATAGAACAATAGTGTTTAGGATAGAACAGTAGTCTATAGGATAGAACAGTAGTCTACAGGATAGAACAATAGTGTTTAGGATAGAACAGTAGTCTATAGGATAGAACAGTAGTCTATAGGATAGAACAATAGTGTTTAGGATAGAACAGTAGTCTATAGGATAGAACAGTAGTGTTTAAGATAGAACAGTAGTCTATAGGATAGAACAGTAATCTATAGGATAGAACAGTAGTATATAGAATAGAACAGTAGCATATAGTCTAGAACAGTGGTGCACAGAATAGAACCGTAGGATAGAACAGTGGTGTATAGTGTAGAGCAGTGGTGTACAGTGTAGAGCAGTGGTGTTTAGAGTATCTGATATTTACCAGCAGTGTGTAGGACATAGCATAATATATGGGGTGTGTGTTGTATGTGTAGTGTGTTTGTGTGAGTAGGAGAGTGCTGAAATGTATGTGTTTGTGTGGGACAACAAGTGTGTGTGTGTGTGTGTGTGTGTGTGTGTGTGTGTGTGTGATATTTATATTGCGTTCAGCCCACGATGCACTGCTCTACCCACGCTGCACTGCTCTGGGACTCTGACTGCCAGAAGAGGGCTTCACCTCATCTCTCTCTCTTTCTCTCTCTTGACACACACACACACACACACACACTCTTTTTCCCTGTATTTCCCTTACTCTCTCTTGCTTTCTCCACCATCCTCTTTCTATTACTCCATTCCTCCTTTCCTCTTCCTCTTGTCTCTATCACTCCATTCCTCCTCTCTCCCTCTACTCCATTCCTCCTTTCCTGTTTCCTAATCTCTATCACTCCATTCCTCTCCTCCCCCTCTACTCCATTCTTTTTCTCCTGGTCCACCACTCTTTCTCTCCTGCTCTATCACTCTTTCTATCTTCCTCTATCACTCGTTCTCTCCTGCTCTAGCACTCTTTCTGTCTTCCTCTATCACTTGTTCTCTCCTGCTCTATCACTCTTTCTGTCTTCCTCTATCACTCTTTCTCTCCTGCTCCATCACTCTTTCTATCCTCCTATCACCCTTTCTCTCCTGCTCCATAGCAAAACTGCCAGTGTTACAATGTGTTTTTTCAGAGTTTATTAGTTGATTTGTGTCATTTCTCAAGTGTAAAATGTAACTCCCAAGGTAGTGTTATTAACCAGTGTAAATGTAACTCCCAAGGTAGTGTTATTAACCAGTGTAAAATGAACTCCCAAGGTAGTGTTATTAGTGAGTGTAAAATGAACTCCCAAGGTAGTGTTATTAACCAGTGTAAAATGAACTCCCAAGGTAGTGTTATTAGTGAGTGTAAATGTAACTTCACTGGGATGGAGTTACTCACGGTTCCATTTTTTCAATCATGAACGGAAAAGATGGACGCCATTGAAGGTCCGCATCATGAAGAGAGGGGTAAGGTCATGTTCAATCATGAACGGAAAAGATGGACGCCATTGAAGGTCCGCATCATGAAGAGAGGGGTAAGGTCATGTTCAATCATGAACGGAAAAGATGGACGCCATCTGCCAATCTTAGCTTGTCAAGCGGAGTTTGACCCCAACGGCAATATTAGGTTGCCTCAGATAGTCGATGGAGTAGCTAACGTTAACATTCAGTAAGTTAGCCTGCAAGGTATATTCCATGTAACTGGGTTGGAATGTTACATGGAATGTAGTCATACTTGCCTTATTATATCATGTTTAGAACAGACATCAACCAGATCTTGTGGGCCATAGTGTATTTGAAAAGATGACTGGGAGACACAGTCCAAAGTGAGGGAGCATGCTAGAGTTATGTTAGCTTGCTGGCTTTAAGTAAATGTTAGCTCCTGTGTTGCTAGCGATTTTAGCAACTTTAACTCTATGTCTGGCTACTGCTACACTGTCCAGCCACAACGATCCTGTAACCATCTATGGATTGACTACCATATAATGTTATGGGACAATATGTTGGAACTATTATAATGCTTAGCTAAAACCATAGACAACTTGTAGTCTATCATGGTTACTGCTGATTGTACTTTTCCTGCATGACCCCTGGCAGCTGGGTTTGCCCCTTGAGTCGTGGATCTGCCCAAGGTTTCTTCCTAGACTAACATAAGTGAGTTTCTCCTTGCCCCTGTTGCTCTTGGGTGCTCCTTCTGTGAAGTGCCATGAAACAACACTATTGCAAATGTATTGTATAAATACAATTGAATTGAATTGAATTGAATATGGGGTCGGTACTTCAGTCACGCAAGTTAAGAATTTACTGTCTAACGGTTACCCTGTCTCTTTGATTTGAGGACAAGGTTGGATTAAAATCCTTAACTACTAAAATCCCCATCTTACACGAGGTTCTGACCTTGAGCTACATTGCTAACCATGTGGTGTAGCTAGTGCTAGCTAGGTTTGTGGTAATTGCTGCTAACGGTAATTATCTTTGTCTCAGTTACGCTATTATTTTCTCCTTTTTGGTTAGTAACGGATGCTGGTGGTGTGAAAACTTCACCAGGAAGTTCAATCATGAGCCTGGTATGCAGAAATACTACAGCAGAAAAGTGTCTGGCTAACGTTAACCCGGCAAATGTCATTGGGACGCTGCTTTAGGAGTTAATGTTACATGTATGAATTTACATGCTAAACACTATTCTGAGGTACAGACTTGTTTATCCTATAGCCCTTATCATTTGCCTCTGTTTATGCTACGTGCTATGCTATGTTTTTGAATAGAGATTATATTATCATTAAATGTAGGCTACTTTGAAATGGTAGGTATAACCAAAAATATTTCTGTTTATTTGTACCTTGAACTTTGAATTTTCATGGTTAATGGATAAAGGTGTCAGAGTTAGGCAGTATACTGCTGTATACTACCAGCATGTGTCCTGCGTATGAAAACTCCTCTTTTCCCTACAGTTGAAAACTTTTCTCTGTCTTTCTATTTGCTCTAAACTGAAGGACCCCGCCTCAGTCACAGAAGGACCCCGCCTCAGTCACAGAAGGACCCCGCCTCAGTCACAGGAGGACCCCGCCTCAGTCCCAGGTGCTCTAAACTGAAGGACCCCGCCTCAGTCACAGGTGCTCTAAACTGAAGGACCCCGCCTCAGTCCCAGGTGCTCTAAACTGAAGGACTCTGCCCCAGTCCCAGGTGCTCTAAACTGAAGGACCCCTCCTCAGTCCCAGGTGCTCTAAACTGAAGGACTCTGCCCCAGTCCCAGGTGCTCTAAACTGAAGGACTCTGCCCCAGTCCCAGGTGCTCTAAACTGAAGGACTCTGCCCCAGTCCCAGGTGCTCTAAACTGAAGGACCCCGCCCCAGTCACAGAAGGACCCCGCCTCAGTCACAGAAGGACCCCGCCTCAGTCACAGAAGGACCCCGCCTCAGTCCCAGGTGCTCTAAACTGAAGGACCCCTCCTCAGTCCCAGGTGCTCTAAACTGAAGGACTCTGCCCCAGTCCCAGGTGCTCTAAACTGAAGGACCCCTCCTCAGTCCCAGGTGCTCTAAACCGAAGGACCCCTCCTCAGTCCCAGGTGCAGATGATGATGAACGCCACCCTGAGGTAACAGATGCAGTGGAGATGGGCAAGAAGGTGAGAACAGAATTTAGATTTAAAATTTTTTTGACAGCAGATTTTTTTTGTGTGTGTGTGTGTGTGTGTGTGTTCTGTTTATCTTCAGGTCTATGTGAGCACGCCGAAAGACAACCTCCTGTTAGCTTTGTTGTTGGAAAAAAGACAGTCAGCAAAGCCAACACTGGCTAATTGATGCATAGCCAATACGTTGCTGCATCCTTATCACCAACTGATCTGGAAGCAGGAGGTCATACCTGCATAGTATGTATTGCAGGAGTGCTTCTGTGATGCTGCCAGTGAGTTATGACACCTGGGCCAAACCCCAGCTCCAGTGTGTTTACATTCATTCACTATGGTGCATCTGGGCCAAACCCCAGCTCCAGTATGTTTACATTCATTCACTATGGTGCATCTGGGCCAAACCCCAGCTCCAGTATGTTTACATTCATTCACTATGGTGCATCTGGGCCAAACCCCAGCTCCAGTATGTTTACATTCATTCACTATGGTGCATCTGGGCCAAACCCCAGCTCCAGTATGTTTACATTCATTCACTATGGTGCTATGGAATGAGCTCCCAAACAGACTTTATTTTCTCTCTCTCTCTCTCTCTCTAGAACTGGATGGCATGTGTCTACTGGACTGCTGTTGATTGATCTTCTCTTACCACAACCTGATGGAAGTAAACTTTTAAAATACTTCAAAAAGTATTAAAGCCTTACTTGTCCCTTACCACCCTCCTAGAACCCTGAGATCCCAAAATGCTGGTCTCCTTGTAATCCCAAGAATATCAAAATCTACAATAGGAGGAAGAGCCTTTTATTACCGTGCACCCCTCCTGTGGAATAATCCCCCCCCCCACACATTCGACAAGCGGACACTCTCAATACTTTTAAGTCTAGACTTAAAATCTTCCTCTTTACTGTTTCCCATAGTTAGGGATGGTGCATGGCAAATCATCACTTCTCATGGGTCTTTTGGGAGGGACTGCCTCTGCTGTTGCCCCCAGTTGCGAGGCATGGCAGCCACTGACCATCCCTGCAGTGGTGCTGGGTTACCATGCATCATACCTTAGTTATGCTGCTATAGCCTAGTGCCGCCACACAACCTTCATGTGTCATGCCGTACAACTCTCTCTCTCTCAATATTTATATATATATATTTATACACATATATGTACGCCCAAATTACACATTTGCTTTCTGATGTGTGAGCCTGGCCTAATTCACTATTTTCCACTGTCCACAATTTATCTTTGCTGAGTGTCATCCCTGCCTCATTCCGGCAGATTCCTCTCACCCTCCCCTCCTGAATGGACTACAACCAACACTACAGGAGGCCCATGTCAGGACCGACTCCCCATCACAGAGGACCTTCCTGACGCCAATGCTGGGCCCGACTCCCCTTCCTGAGGCTTTGTGATTGACCCCCCCTCACAATGGCGCTGTCAAATGGACCCTTACTGTTACCCCCATGACCCATCTCACTCCTTTGAGTTTGTCACTATGCCTGGCCGCTGCAACATTGTCCAACCATAATTCCTGATAACCACCTATAGACTGACTACTATGTAATGTAAAAGTGGGATAATACTCAATTATGAACTATTATGATCCTTAGCTAAAACCATAGGCAACTTATAGTCTGTCATGGTTACTACTGATTGTAATTTTTCTCCATGACCCCTGGCAGTTGGGTTAGCCCCTTGAGTCGTGGATCTGCCCAAGGTTTCTTCCTAGATTAACTGAGCATAAGGGAGTTTTTCCTGCCCCTGTTGCTCTTGGGTGCTCCTTCTGTGAAGCGCCACGAGACAATACTATTGTAAAAGGCGCTGTAGAAATAAAACTGAATTGAATTGAAAGTGAACAAGCGGTTGAGATGAATGCAGATGCTGCATCTGAAGGACATTATGCATCATAAGGTAAAATGTGGACATAATGTCTATAGGGCAAGCACTGGGAGAGATTGTGCATGACCATAGAGCTGTCATACTGTAAGTGTGCAACATGATTGTGCCCTTACTTATATTAAAATCTTGGATTTTTGAATAAGCACTGGGAGAGATTGTGCATGGCCACAGAGCTGTCATACTGTAAGTGTGCAACATGATTGTGCCCTTACTTATATTAAAATCTTGGATTTTTGAATAAGTGACAAAAGATCCTATTTTAGAAACGTCAGCCAGCCTACCAGCCATCACTGAGAAAGACCGAAATCAGAACAGTTTTTTTCTACACTGCCATGGATGAGACCTTGGATGGTCCTGCATGGATGAGAGCCTTGATGTATGCCTGTGTTTGCCACTTTCTATATGTCCAAGAGGTTGTCTGTAATACATTGGTCAAGGTAAATGGACCCGAATGCAGAAATATTTATTCGTGCTAATGGCCAGGATGAGTGTCTTACTGTATGTAATAAATAAAACTGTTGAAAGTAACTAATGCAAAGTGACTTGTAAACTTTGTAAACATTTATTAAATATCGTATGATTTCTACCACTCCATACTGTATTTTAAAGTTATGTTCTGTGTCTGATATAGGTCAATTAAAAATATAAGAAAGAAAAACTTTTTCATTTACATTTTGAATGTTTCCTGGCTTAATACACTGTAAAGGGCATGGTTTGTTTCTGATGGAGTTGAGTTGAGTTGATCTTAAAACTCTAGACCAGTGTTAGTAAGTGTACGCTATAATAAGTGTTGTTTTAACACTTAGGAGTGATATGGGGTTATACATACTCCATTGCAGAGCTCATTAACACTCAGAGTAAAATATTATACACCTACAGAGTTGGTTATTGAACTCTAGGCTAGTGTTATTAAGTTTACACTAATGCCAAATGTTATTTTTACACTGTGGAGTGTGGATTATATATACTCAGACAAAGTGTTAAAATTAAAACTCAGAGCAAAATTAACTCTGGCCAGTTTGCTGTGCACTCTTTCTATCCTGCTCCATCACTCTTTCTATCCTCCTTTATCACTCTATCCTCCTCTATCACTCTTTCTCTCCTGTTCTATCACTCTCTCCTACTCCATCACTCTCTCCCCCTCTATCACTCTTCTCCATTGCAACCTTCATCTGAGAAGTTCTGCCCTGGTTAGTAAGTCACATTTCTGCTAACAGTGGGCTAATTTTATGTCTGCTGAGTACTAGTCAACTTTACACTATTCCACTGCTAATAGCGGAAGGCTAATACCTGCTCATAGCAATAGGCCAATATTTATGCTATTCCACTGCTAATAACGGTAGGCTAATGTCTACTCTATTCCATTGCTAATTGTGGTAGGCAAATGTTGGCTAATAACAGTAGGCTAATACCTGCTAATAGCAGTAGGGTAAATCGGCTAATAGTTACATTACATTTACATTTAGGCATTTAGCCAAAGCGACTTACAAAAGAGGATAACATTCAAGCTACAACACAATGAAAGAACTAACAAGGAGTGCATATTGCTAACATAGAATCTGCACTATTTTAAGTTGAAAGTCCAATATTGTAACACAGAGCAGAGAAATTAAATTATTAAGTGCAATCTCAAAATTTACGCCAGGAGATATTCTTGGAAGAGCTGGGTCTTCACGAGTTTCTTGAAGGTGGAGAGGGTATCAGTTGATCTGGTAGCACTTGGGAGGTCATTCCACCAGCGCGGAACCAGATATGAGAAGAGTCTGGATTGACCTGCACAAGGTGTTGGCCGTGCTAGAAAACGTTCCTTAGAGGAGCGTAGCGGTCGTCGGGTGACATAGGGCTTCAGGAGAGTATTCAGGTAGATGGGAGCAGAGCCATCATTCACCCTGTAGGCCACCATAAGTGCCTTGAATTTAATGCGAGCAGCCAAGGGTAACCAGTGAAGTTCAATGAACAGAGGTGTGACATGTGCCCTTTTTGGCTGGTTACAGACCAGACGTGCAGCTGCATTCTGGATCATTCTGGTAGGTTTTATTATTTTGTATAAGTGTTATATTATGTTTACTCTATTTTTCCTCTGGCTATTTATATTTTTTATTACGTG
>PYXC01001315.1:147500-157500 GCA_015244755.2 Tenualosa ilisha
GCAAAAAGGTCAGAGGTCATTACACTGATAAAACATGACAGTTTATGTCCCACTATAAAAAGTAATAGTTCTGTAGAACAACAAATAGGATCAATATGTAAATAGAGTTGAATGTAGAATGTGTGGTTGAATATATTGTGTTTCATTTGATTTCTTTTGACTTTAAAGTTAACTGTTTTAATATGAGTATCTAAATGTGCTGTAGTTGTACATTATTTTGTTGTTGTTGCTGAGGTGAAAATTGACTAGGGTTAGAATTCACACTTATTCACACTTATTTGTGAATTTCAGAAGTGGTGATGGAATGCAGTGCAGAGAAGAACACTCTGTGGCTCCTAGAGTCTGTGGTTGTTATGAAAGGAAACACAGCATTGAGGCAAGTGTGAAAATGACAAAATGACAAAAACTGGAACACCTCCATGGGATTAACGCAGGACTATATAACACCTCCATGGGATTAACGCAGGACTATATAACACCTCCATGGGGTTAACACAGGACTATATAACACCTCCATGGGGTTAACGCAGGACTATATAACACCTCCATGGGGTTAACACAGGACTATATAACACCTCCATGAACAAAAAAAAAAAAAAAAACCCATGGTTAACACAGGACTATATAACACCTCCATAGCATTAACGCAGGACTATGTAACACCTCCATGGGGTTAACGCAGGACTATATAACACCTCCATGGGGTTAACGCAGGACTATATAACACCTCCATGGGGTTAACACAGGACTATATAACACCTCCATGGGATTAACACAGGACTATATAACACCTCCATGGGATTAACGCAGGACTATATAACACCTCCATGGTGTTAACGCAGGACTATGTAACACCTCCATGGGATTAACACAGGACTATATAACACCTCCATGGGGTTAACGCAGGACTATATAACACCTCCATGGGGTTAACGCAGGACTATGTAACACCTCCATGGGATTAACACAGGACTATATAACACCTCCATGGGGTTAACGCAGGACTATATAACACCTCCATGGGGTTAACGCAGGACTATATAACACCTCCATGGGGTTAACACAGGACTATATAACACCTCCATGGGATTAACGCAGGACTATATAACACCTCCATAGCATTAACGCAGGACTATGTAACACCTCCATGGGATTAACGCAGGACTATATAACACCTGATACAGAATGATATAATACTTCCATGGCATTAACACGGGACTAAAATTCTCCAGTTTTTGATACAGGTTTAATTTTGTCCAATCTTCTCTAAAATCTGGGTTATTCCTCACTAACATGGAGTGTGAGTAGGTGTGTGTGTGTGTGTCTGTGTTATAGTGTGTGTCTGTGTGAGTGAGTGAGTAAGTGAACCTGGCCTGGATTTGTGCCACCGGCAAACTCTAAGAGTGCATGTTTTGTGTGTGTGTGTGTGTGTGTGCGCGAGAGATACAGAGAGAGTGTGTGTGTGTAAAAGAGAGAGAGAATGTGTGTGAAAGAGAGAAAACGCATGAGAGATAAAACATATTTAATTCATGTCAACATCCTCCACATCCCACATAATTCACCTGACCAAATGCGCACACACACACACACACACACACACACATGTTTAGCAAAAAAAAAATCTCATCTATTTAACTTTCTCTCTCACTGCATACCTACCCACCTGTCCCAGCCCCCCTGCACACACACACACACACACACACACACACACACACACACATCACACACACACACACACACACACACACATCACACACACACACACACACACGCACGCACGCACACACACACACACACACACACACACACACACACACACACACACACACACATACACATACACACACACACACACACACACACACACACACACACATCCCCCTTTCCTCTGTCTAACCCTTCCCCCTCCGTCTCTCTTTCCCTCTCTCTCACTCTCTTCCTCTCCCTCCCTCCTTTCCTCTTCTCCTCCCTCTCCCCTGTCTCTCTCTCTCTCCGCCCTCTTTCTCTCCCTCTCTCCTCTCCTCCCTTTCCTCCTTCCCTCTCTCAGTACAGGGGTCAGTTCAAGTCTGTTGTGTCTCCTGAAGACAACATTTGGAGGAATATTCCTGAATTATGTATTTTTTATTGTGAATTTCACATCACATAATAAAATAACACACACACACACACACACACACACACATTTCACATCATATAATAAAATAACACACACACACACATTTCACATCATATAATAAAATAACACACACACACACACACATTTTACATCATATAATAAAATAACACACACACACAAACACACACATTTCACATCATATGGAAAACATTCATGTTGTTAAAATGACGCACACATACACACACACGCACACACACACACATGTTTCACATTATATGAACAGAAATAATTCATGTTTTAATAACACTGGGCAAAATGAAATGAAAAGACCAAATTTGAATCAACTGCAGAGGCTCTTCTAGTGAGCTATCTGAAAAATATAAACACACACACACACACACACACACACACACACACACACACACACAGGGGCTCTTATGACTGATCTACGTATAAACAGTAATTAAAATGCAGGATACTGTCTTTCGGAATTAATGTTTCACACACAATAAACACACACAAACACCCACAAGCATTCACACACAATACATATTTAGATGGATAGTTAGATGGGTCGACAGACAGATAGATAGATAGATCCATCACCCTCATCCCCCCTTTCTCTCTCTCTCTTCCTCATCCCCCTCTGTCTCTCCATCTCTCTCATTCCCCTCTTTCTCTCTCCCTCATCCCCCTCTCTCTCTCCCTCAGCCCCCCTTTCCCTCATCCCTCTCTCCCTCATCCCCCTCTCTCTCTTTCCGTCGTGCCCCTCTCTCACTCTCCGTCATCCCCCTCTCTCTCTCTGCATCTCCCTCATCCTCATCTCTCTCATTTCCCTCTTTCTCTCTGTCTCCTGCTGACTGAAGTTGCAACAAGAACTTTGAAGGTGGCCCACAGAGAGACAAAGGGCTGTGTCTGTGAGTGTGTGTGTGTATGTGTCTCTGTGTGTGTGTGTATGTGTGTGTGTTTGTGAGTGTGTGTGTGTGTGAGTGTGTCTGTGTGTGTGTGTGTGTCTGTGTGTATGTATGTGTGTGTGTGTGTGTGTGTGTGTGTGTATGTATGTATGTGTGTGTGTGTGTGTGTGTGTGTGTGTATGTGTGTGTGTGTGTGTGTGTCTGTGAGGGAGAGAGAGAGCTTCCCTTGTGAATGAGAGGAACATGCCAAACCCTGTCTCAGCTGATTCATATTTCATAAATTGAGAGTTGAAATATACAGAACATTACCATACCTCAGAGACAGAAGAAAATGTGCACACGCTCACACACACACACACACACACCACTACATACATGTGTGTGCACATACACACACACACACACACAAAGCTACAGCTCCGTTCCAGAATCAGTATAGCCCTGTTCCAGAATCAGTACAACCCCCTTCCAGAATCACTTCTGTAGGTGTGTGTTATAGTCAGGTGTAGCGCACATGTAGCTGCAAGGATAGGAGAGATATCACTGCTGCACCAAGACACACAAACAGAACAGCCAATGCTCCTCATTCTGACTAAGTGTGTGTGTTTGTGTGTGTCTGTATGTATGTATGTATGTGTGTGTGTGTGTGTGTGTGTGTGTGTGTGTGTGTCTGTCTTCACTGTGTTCTTGTGATATCAGGATGTTCCAGAAACTCTCACTCTCTCAAACACCCCCTCATCTGAGTCACAACTGCACAACTGACCTCCACTGAGCTCTCTCTCTCTCTCTCTCTCTCTCTCTCTCTCACACACACACACACACACACACACACCTCTGCTAAACTTAGCACTTTGCAACAGCCAGACCCACTCTCACTCAGTAAGCATCTAGCCACCCAGCATCTTGCCACTCTAAGTCAATTAGCATCAGGCTACCCACCACTTAGCATCTAGCTACTCTAAGTTAGCATCAGGCTATCCAGCACTTAGCATCTAACCACTCTAAGTCAATTGGCATCAGGCTACCCAGCACTTAGCATCTTGCCACTCACACTCAATCAGCACGCACACATAATCTCAGTCACATAAACCCAGTTACAGTTAGCATCTGTCTCATTTAGCACTACTCTGCCTCAGTTAGCACCGGGCTACCAAGCCGCCACTCTTACTGCAACTTTATCTTTTTTTAGCATTTCAGCTACTTCACTTTGTGCCACTCTGCCTCAGTTAGCATCTAGCTACTGATCTGCCTTAATTAGTGCAACTCCGTCTCAGTTAGCATCTAGCTTCTGAGCTACCTTAGTCAGCACAACTTTGTCTCAGTTAGCATCTAGCTACTGAGCTACCTTGGTTAGCACAACTTTGTCTCAGTTAGCATCTAGCTTCTGAGCTACCTTGGTTAGCACAACTTTGTCTCAGTTAGCATCAAGCTACTGAGCTACCTTGGTTAGCACAACTTTGTCTCAGTTAGCATCTAGCTACTGAGCTGTGATATGCACAAAGTGTCATTTTGCCTTCCACCTCAGAGAAGTGACAGGAGAGGACAGGAAAATAGCCAGACAAGTTCAATCTCAGATTTAGCAATCAGTCACACAAGACAGACATTATATTACACTCCACATTGAGCAGCATTTGCTGCTAGACTCCATCCCTGTTGGGCACCATGCATGCAATTTATGCATCGGCCTACATGTCAAAAACGGTAAAGTGATTTGAATAGAAAAACACTGAAACCTGCCAGCAAAATACGTCCAGCATCTGAGAGTAAACACGTCACAAAACTGCAACCATGACCACCTTGAACACGTGAGACACACGTCTAGCATCTGAGAGTAAACACGTCACAAAACTGCAACCGTGAGCACCTTGAACACGTGAAACAGCGGGATTCTACTGAGGACATTTAAGACATTAGAACTTTGTGTTTGTCTTAAGCACTCTGAGTGGCCTTTGTGTTGAAAAAAGCGTTATAAAGAAATTGCTTCCTTACTTAATACAGCCAAATGTATGGGGTCGGTTCACATCCCTCTGGTGTTCTTAGTCCATACGACATTCTAATTGCAATTCTTCTCAAGTATTCTACTTCCACGTAGCATTCTAATTCATTCTAATTCAATTTATTCTCAAACATTATGATTTTATCTAGTAGGCCTATTCTATTGTCACCGCTTGACTAAATACATTACTCTGAGACAATCAGACTGGCAAGTCTTTGAAATATATTTCATAAGGCAGAAAGCATGTGTGTGTGTGTGTGTGCGCGCATGCATGTCTGCAGGGTGCGATTTGTAGAGGGGGATGGGGGGGATCACCCCCCCCCTCTGGTTTTTACTTCTGCTGAATGAATTTTATGCTCGGGGGGATAAAACCCCGTCAATAATTAAAAAAAAACGATAGAAATTGAAATCAGGTTGTGACAGTTTCTTACACAGCTGGAATCTACAGCTAGAATCTACAGCTGTAATCTACATTGTTGGTAGCCTACTAACTTTCAACCTGACCCGAATTGTCGGTAACCTCGTTGTTCACGAACGTCCCCATGCACATAAATACATTGTTTCTGCAT
The DNA here is from genome assembly GCA_015244755.2 of Tenualosa ilisha. Classification (NCBI taxonomy): domain Eukaryota; kingdom Metazoa; phylum Chordata; class Actinopteri; order Clupeiformes; family Clupeidae; genus Tenualosa; species Tenualosa ilisha. The sequence goes on from PYXC01001315.1 coordinate 153,096, forward strand.
TCTACGCAGAACTAATAAAAAATAAGGGAAAATGAGACGCGTTCAGAGCAGCATATCGTCCTACTTCACAGGACCAGCACAAAAAAGACCAAGTCAACATCCAGCTAAGTCATCCATCGCTGTTATTGGGCCAGACGTGTGTTCGTTCCCTGCGCAAGGTTTCGCAGAGATGTGGATAAAAGAAGGACGACACGCTGCAGATGACGCGCCAACAGGAGAAGCGTAAAGGCCACATGAAATCCGACATCAGAGCAAACTGTTTATTTAGTTTTATAATTAGTTACTTTGATATAACATGTGAAATCATATTTTATGACATGAGAAATCATTATTGTTACGTTTTACAGACCGATCCCATTAGGCTAATGTTCCTCTGCCAATTCTCTGACACGTTCGCGTGATCGGACAAACCTGTTAAACCTGTTGATTGCTTATTTTTTCATGATTTAAAAAAAAACAACAACCCCCCCTCCCCCCCCCTGTTTTTTTTTAAAAATCGCACCCTGCATGTCTGTGTGTGTGTATGTGTGTGTGTGTGGGTGTGGGTGTGGTCTGACCTTCTGGGCCATGGTCATTGCACTGCCTCCGTGAACGCCCAGGATAGGCATGAGTGTGTGTGCGGAGACGAAGTCTAGTAGCTGAGCGAGGGCCTCCTGATCGCCATCATCTCCAAACACCAGACCGTGCAGCGGCTGCCGGCCCATCAGTTCGCAGAGGCCACTGAGCACGCTCCGTGGGTCTGTGCGGTTCAGACGCATGGCCGACACGTGCGCTTCCACGCGTCCATCGCCTGCCGCCACCTGCCCCGGACGCGTCAGCTCGGCCTCCCAGCCTGGGGTCAGGCCAGATGTGGGCTGTGATTGGCCCAGGATGACAGCCACCTGCAGCGCGGAGGGCCGCTGGGCTGCCAGGCACATACACACACACGCGCAGACACACACACACACACAGAGCAGATGCACACGCAGCACAGCTACCTCACCCATAATGCAACTCAGCCAGCCCTGGAGAGAGACAAAGATAGAGAGAGAGACAGAAAAATGACATTAAAACTGTTTGTGTGTGTACATGCATGTGTATATGTGTGTGTGTGTGTGTGTGTGTGTGTGTGTGTGTGTGAGTGCCAAAGTTTTTGAGATCGTTTGAAGGAGTTGCATGTATGTGTACACACATGTGTGTGTGCATGTGTATGTGTGGTGTGTATGTGTGTATGTGCGTGCATATGTGTGTGTGTATGTATGGACATGTGTGCTAGCTCTAGGTTGTGAATCCCCGCTACACAACAGATAGCAGCTAACTAGCTTTAATTTGAGTTTTTCCATTAATAATAAGAGCTAACTAGCTTTAGCTCGGGTTTCTTCACTAACAATAAATAACAGCTAACTAGCTTAAGCTTTTGTTTCTCCATTAACAAATAACAGCTAACTAGTTTTAGCTTGTGTTTCGTTATTAACTTCAAATAACTGCTGGCTATAGCTTTCACTTAGGATAGGTTTAACACTCTGAGCCAATCAATTCTGCAACATCAGAGTCCCCATTAAATCAGAACTGATGGACCAAGACACAGTGGTGTGTTCTGGTTTTAAATCCAACCAAAAAGAACAAATGTATAGCCTTGTATAGTATGTGACGCCCCTTTAATATTTCCATAAAGGCTTGTTTCCCCTTTATATTTCATAAGCTTTTTTTTTTTTTTTTTTTTTTTTTTTTTTTTTTTTTTTTTTTTTTTTTTTTAATTTTTCCATAAGGGCTCATATTGCCCTTTTAATTCTTCCATAAGGGTTGACTTCACTCCTATGTCAGTCCTTTAATAGGCTCTGTGCACGGCAGACGTAAAGTCCCAGAAGGGCTTTATTCAGCATGGTCATTCTTTTCCAGGAATTAGCTTTTACGTTGGTACGCAATCATGAATTAGCTTTTACGTTGGTACGCAATCATGTAATTAGCTTTTACGTTGGTACGCAATCATGTAAGGAGGCTATAGCTATGAGCTTACTGCAAAATGAACCCTGAACTTGCGAGGAACATGGAGCTTATTAGTTAGGCTTCCTTTGGATAGTAAACTAGTATAACTACAAGATACAACTACTACTTATGCCTAATATCAATCTAGTCTACCAAACTTCACAAAAATTGACATTCACTGCAAAAAAAGAATGATCCTGAATAAAAGTCCTTCCGGGACTTTACATCTCCTGTGCACAGGGCCCATTCTTCCCTCAGCGCTTCAGTTGATCTTTTCATTTTTACATAAGTGCTTAAGTTGCCCCTTTAATTCTTCCATAAGGGTTTACACTGCCGCTTTAATTCTTCAAAAAGGGCTAACACTGCCCCTTTAATTTTTCAAAAAGGGCTAACACTGCCCCTTTAATTCTTCCATAAGGCCTTACACGGCCCCTTTAATTCTTCCATAAGGCCTTACACGGCCCCTTTAATTCTTCCATAAGGCCTTACACGGCCCCTTTAATTCTTCCATAAGGGTTAACACGGCCCCTTTAATTCTTCAAAAAGGGCTAACACTACCCCTTTAATTCTTCCATAAGGGTTAACACGGCCCCTTTAATTCTTCAAAAAGGGCTAACACTACCCCTTTAATTCTTCCATAAGGCCTTACACGGCTCCTTTAATTCTTCAAAAAGGGCTAACACTACCCCTTTAATTCTTCCATAAGGCCTTACACTGCCCCTTTAATTCCTCCATAAGGCCTTACACTGCCCCTTTAATTCTTCCATAAGGGTTAACACGGCCCCTTTAATTCTTCAAAAAGGGCTAACACTACCCCTTTAATTCTTCCATAAGGCCTTACACGGCCCCTTTAATTCTTCCATAAGCTCTTACACAAAGTGGAAGGGGAAGAAACAGTTAAAATGGGCAGGGCAGAATGATGTGGACTTTACCCCTTACCTGCTCTCATAAGAGTCTTATAGTAGGGATTCATGTCAAAGGTTTTGTAAATGACAAAACCCTAAACTTGTGACAGTAGAAATGATTTGAAATGAAATAGTAAAATTCAATTCTTGACTGGATGGTTCAATCCATTTGTTGATTGAAGTGCTGAATCTATTTGTTGATTCAAGTATAAGCATTGCCATTGGCTATCGCCTTCTGTCAGATCCAAGCATTGCTATTGGCTACTCTAGAGTCAAATCCAAGCATTGCTATTGTCTACTCTAGTGTCAAATCTAAGCATTAATATTGTCTACTCCAGTGTCAAATCTAACCATTAATATTGGCTATTCTTGTGTCTGATCCAAGCATTGGTACTGGCAGGTGTCAACTCAGAGCAATGCTATCCTTGTGTTAGATCTAAGCATTGCTATTGGCTCCTCCTGTGTCAACTGTCAAAGGTGCTTGGCATTTAAAGTGTTGGAAGAGAGAAGAGTTGTGACTGTAAATTGAGATTTTACAAATTCTGCAAATTGAGATTTTACAAATTCATGCAATTATCTGTGGCTGTGTAACTGATTGGCCCAGTTATATAATTTATGCAGTTACATACAGTAACATAAATGCAAACATACGCGACTGAATTAGAATTTGTGTGTGTGTGTGTGTGTGTTTTATGTGTTGGCACAGTTAATGTAATTTCTGCAGTCACATTGATAAATATCAAAACTTACAAACATACATCTATTATTCTGTCCAACCAAACATTTCATATTTTTTCCTCCAGTTTTTCACTTTTATTTCTAGACAATAAAAAAAGGGGGGGGGGGGGGGTGCAAAACTCCAATCTGGCCTGGGGCAGCACAAAGGCTAGAGGCGTCTCTGCACACACATACACACCATTCTCTGTTTACCTTACATCACTACTCCTTCAAGACAAACAGTATTTGTCTTTACCCCTGATACATGTCAAAGACTTACCACAGCAGAGACGAGGGAGAAGAGAAAAGAGAGAGAGAAACAGAGAGAGAGAGAGGGAGAGAGAGTTGAGAGGAGCCAGGAAAAAGAGGGAAATAAGGTAGAGAGAGAGGGAGGGATAACGGAAAGAGAGAGAGAGAGAGATGCATGCTTTCTGTTTGCCAGTTCTCAAGCAGGATGCTCTAGTTTCAGACCTGCGCCCTTGTGCAGGAACACACACACACACACACACACACACACACACACTCACACACACTTTCAAGATGTGTATGGACAACGTGACTGCACCCAACCAAAACTGTTCCGGTTCCCTCGCGGCTCCCGTTACCGCAGACACCCTTGGCGCCGCAGCGCCCCCTGTCCCTCGCGCTCCTTCTCTGCCTCGTTTTCTCTCGCGCGCTCTCTGATTCTTACCTTTCTTGTCACGGAGTGTTGGAATCCTTGGCGGTGGCTTGGCGCGCGGCTTTGACACGTTGTGAATCCGGTGGAATCGCCTGCTGCTTGTCCTCCGCGGACACGTCCTGAGATGGAGAGCGCGTTG
>PYXC01001315.1:162500-190000 GCA_015244755.2 Tenualosa ilisha
TGTAAATGTAGTGTGCAAGATGCATTTTGGAAAGATTAAGTATGTACTGTATAGGAGAAGGGGGTGAATGGCCTAAGTGAGGATGACCCACTTCTCAGTAGTTGGGGACAGAGTGGGACAGAGAGGCTGTTCTTGTGTCAGTAGTTCAGCAGAGTAATGGCAGTGGTGGGACAGAGAGGCTGTTCTTGTGTCAGTAGTTCAGCAGAGTGATGGCAGTGGTGGGACAGAGAGGCTGTTCTTGTGTCAGTAGTTCAGCAGAGTGATGGCAGTGGTGGGACAGAGAGGCTGTTCTTGAGTCAGTAGTTCAGCAGAGTGATGGCAGAGTGGGACAGAGAGGCTGTTCTTGTGTCAGGTTGTTTTTTTGCTCAGGGATCTGAAGCACCTCATGTCCTCCACCTCTGATAGACACACACATGTACACACAAGTTAGTTAGACTGGAGTCATGTGATCTCCACCCTGATAGACACACACACATACACATACACATACACACACGCAGATGCATACAGTCAGATGCACACGTGTGTGTGTGTGTGGTGTGAATGGGGTCATGGGTGAGTGTACTGCTGAGATAATAAAAAGTCTTTTCTTCTGTAAGGGACCTCGAGGGCATGTGTGTGCATGTGCCTGCATGTGTGTGTGTGTGTGTGTGTGTGTGTACAGTATGAATGAGGGAGAGGCAGACAGGGTATGTAATTGTAAGTGTGTGAATGTGTATGTGTGTGTGTGTGTGTGACAGAAAGACCCTTTTTACCTCTCTTCTCCCCTTCCCCCACCTCTCTCTCTCTCTCCCTCACTCTCTTTTTCTCTCAGTTCAGTTCAATGAGCTTTATTGGCCTCACTGTAAATGTTATAATACTGCCAGAGCAGTAGATCTACTGGATAATCCAGCACGAGAGGAAGAACACAACATAACAAACAAAAACACAACAAAACAAACAAACATAAAAAACACAACATAACAAACAAAAACACAACATAACAAACAAACAAAGAGCATCTGCCATGGAGAAGATAGGGTATAGTAGAGGTGTGTATAGGGTAGAGGTGTTTATAGCATAGAGGTGTTTATAGGGTAGAGGTGGCAGAGGTGTTTATAGCGTAGAGGTGGTAGAGGTGTTTATAGGGCCGAGGTGGTAGAGGTGTTTATAGGGTAGAGGTGTTTATAGCATAGATGTGTTTATAGGGCCGAGGTGGTAGAGGTGTTTATAGGGTAGACATTGTAGAGGTGTTTATACGATAGAGGCAGTAGAGGTGTTTATAGGGTAGAGGTGTTTATAGCATAGAGGTGGTAGATGTGTTTATAGGGTAGAGATGGTAGAGGTGTGTATAGGGTAGATGTGTTTATAGGGTAGAGGTGGTAGAGGTGTTTATAGGGTAGAGGTGGTAGAGGTGTTTATAGGGTAGAGGTGGTAGAGGTGTGTATAGGGTAGAGGTGTTTATAGGGTAGAGGTGGTAGAGGTGTTTATAGGGTAGAGGTGGTAGAGGTGTGTATAACGTAGAGGTGTTTATAGGGTAGAGATGGTAGAGGTGTTTATAGGGTAGAGGTGGTAGAGGTGTTTATAGGGTAGAGGTGGTAGAGGTGTTTACAGGGTAGAGGTGTTTATAGGGTAGAGGTGGTAGATGTGTTTATAGGGTAGAGGTGGTAGAGGTGTGTATAGGGTAGAGGTGTTTATAGGGTAGAGATGGTAGAGGTGTTTATAGGGTAGAGGTGGTAGAGGTGTGTATAGGGTAGAGGTGTTTATAGGGTAGAGATGGTAGAGGTGTTTATACGATAGAGGCAGTAGAGGTGTTTATAGGGTAGAGGTGTTTATAGCATAGAGGTGGTAGATGTGTTTATAGGGTAGAGATGGTAGAGGTGTGTATAGGGTAGATGTGTTTATAGGGTAGAGGTGGTAGAGGTGTTTATAGGGTAGAGGTGGTAGAGGTGTTTATAGGGTAGAGGTGGTAGAGGTGTGTATAGGGTAGAGGTGTTTATAGGGTAGAGGTGGTAGAGGTGTTTATAGGGTAGAGGTGGTAGAGGTGTGTATAACGTAGAGGTGTTTATAGGGTAGAGATGGTAGAGGTGTTTATAGGGTAGAGGTGGTAGAGGTGTTTATAGGGTAGAGGTGGTAGAGGTGTTTACAGGGTAGAGGTGGTAGAGGTGTGTATAGGGTAGAGGTGTTTATAGGGTAGAGGTGGTAGATGTGTTTATAGGGTAGAGGTGGTAGAGGTGTGTATAGGGTAGAGGTGTTTATAGGGTAGAGATGGTAGAGGTGTTTATAGGGTAGAGGTGGTAGAGGTGTGTATAGGGTAGAGGTGTTTATAGGGTAGAGATGGTAGAGGTGTTTATAGGGTAGAGGTGGTAGAGGTGTGTATAGGGTAGAGGTGTTTATAGGGTAGAGATGGTAGAGGTGTTTATAGGGTAGAGGTGGTAGAGGTGTTTATAGGGTAGAGGTGGTAGAGGTGTGTATAGGGTAGAGATGGTAGAGGTGTGTATAAGGTAGAGGTGTTTATAGGGTAGAGATGGTAGAGGTGTTTATAGGGTAGAGGTGGTAGAGGTGTGTATAGGGTAGAGGTGTTTATAGGGTAGAGATGGTAGAGGTGTTTATAGGGTAAATAATCTGCTAGTTTGTGCTAATTGTGGTGATTCAGTGACTCTGATGTAGTTGTTGGGATGGATGAACACGTTTCCCCTGGCGGTGTGGTGGAGAAGCTCACTGTGGGGTATGGATTATACGGTTGGGAGCGACATCCTTCAAGGCCTTTGCAAAAGTTGTTACAGACTTTTTGTGCAGGTGGATGTCGTCGAAGACACTGCTGAGGTTTAAGGTGGGATGTTGTGCCAGAAAGACGTTCACTTCATCACACAGTCTCTTGACATACTGGGGTTGATCCAGGTGATGGTGTCTGGGAGGAAATCTCTCGGCAGCAGAGTAGAGACTACTATCCTGGAGTCAGGGAAGTTGGAGGAGGCCTTCTCTATCGCCTGCCAGAGGGACATGGTCACCCTCTCCTCCTGGGTTCACTGATCACTGGTGCCCGTGTGTATGATGATGTGGCTGCCCAGCAGTTCCTCTGATAGTAGGTCCAGAGCTGCCTTTGTGTTGGCACACCATATTTTCTTTGTCCGATGTTTTGGGAAAAGTCTCCTCTCCTTCAAAAACTTTCCATTGGAGTCCATGAGAAGGATGACTTTCCATTGGAGTCCATGAGAAGGATGACTTCGGCTTGTTCCTCTGTGTGGAGTGGATTGGCAGGCCTGCTTCCCTTGTTCACTGTGGAGCAGTTTCAGTTGTTTTGAGTGTGCCTGATTCTCTTCTCTCAACTATCTGAGTTTTTCTGACATCAAGAGCACTGGCTGAGACGCTGAGAGGACGCCGGCGTGTTTGATTGCCGCTTCTCGCTCTCCAAACTCCAACTTTTTCCCCCTAACATTACGCTCTTGGACCATCTACCTACCTCTATGACCTGGACCTTTTACATCAAACCTCCACCGCAGTGTCAGGTTACTGCCTCAGTGTGTTAGTTTGATACTTACCGGTGTCGAAGAACTCTGGGCAACAGGATCCATCGCCGCTACCTGGTCGTAGGTAGACCCAGACGGTCTTCCACCTTCACCATATCCGACCACCTGGCCATCACTTTTTCCATGAATATTCCCTCCCCCAAACCAAAACAAGCCCGCACAATCACTTTCCGTAACCTTAAATCTGTCTGCCCAATCTCTCTCTCCTCCTGCATATCAAGCACTCTTTTCAACCTCACCCCTCCTGTAAATCAAACCCTCATGGACCTCGTCAACATCTACAACAATACACTGTCTTCCTCCCTCAACAAACTGGCACCTCTGAAGACCAAAACAGTCACCTTCATTCACTCAGCTGCATGGTTCACCCCGGAACTCCATAAACTCAAAAAACAACTTAGACAACTAGAACGACTTCACAAAAAAAACGGACTCACTGTTCACACCCTTGCCTACAAAGATCACTTGCATCTCTACAAATCAGCACTCAACAACGCCTGCTCTGTATATTACTCTGGCATCATCCATTCAGGATCCTCCAACCCCCGCTCCCTTTTTTCCACCATAAACAAACTTCTCAAACCCCATGATAACATTTTATCCTCATTCACCCCGGAGAAATGTGACAACCTCATGTAATTTTTCAATTCAAAAATAGAAAGCATCCACAACCAGCTTGCATCCTTTTCTGCCACTACCTCGGTCGCAGAACCCATACTTTATTCATCCTCTGGTCACCAGCTTTCCACCTTTTCATCTATAACCTCAGCTGACCTGTCCAAAATACTCTCCACCATGAAAGCATCCACCTCCCCCTGGACCCCATGCCATCTGCACTCATCAAAGCCTGTTTCACCTCCATCGCCCCACACATTACAGACATCATCAACTCCTCCCTTACCTTTGGCACAGTCCCCCCACCTCTCAAGCTTGCTGCCATCACCCCTCTTCTTAAAAAACCTGGCCTTGACTCTGATGACCTTAACAATTTCAGACCCATCTCCTGGAAAGAGTCATTGCTATACAACTCAAGAAATACCTCCTCTCCAACAAATTATATGAAATATTCCAGTCCGGCTTCCGAACCCACCATAACACCGAAACAGCTCTCCTCAAGGTCACAAACGACCTGCTGCTTGCCTCAGACTCTGGCTCACTTACCATCCTCCTCCTTCTTGACCTCAGCGCCACCTTTAACACAGTTAACCATTCCATTCTCCTCAACCGTCTGAAATCCATAGGCATCACTGGATCTGCCCTCTCCTGGTTCAATTCATATCAGTCTGGAAGATTCCACTACATCACTGTCAACCATCACAAATCCCACACCACCCCCGTTCTACATGGAATCCCCCAAGGCTCAGTCCTTGGCCCCACCCTCTTCATCTTATACATGCTCCCACTGGTCACATCATCCGCCAACATGGACTTCACTTTCACTGCTATGCCGACGACACCCAACTGTACATCACTACCAAAACCTACACCCCAGCCATCTTTGCCACCTTCACCAACTGCCTCACTGATATTAAATCCTGGATGAACCACAACTTCCTCAAACTGAACAGCAACAAGACTGAATTGATCATCTTCGGCCCAAAATCCATCCTCCCCACCTCCAAAAACTTCTCTCTCTTCATCGACGGTCACTCTGTTACTCCCTCCCCCCTGGTAAAAAACCTTGGAATCTACATGGACCCTGCACTCTCCTTTAAGTCACACATCAACCACATCACCAAAACATCCTTCTTCCACCTCCGCAACATAGCACGCCTCCGACCCACTCTCTCCCCCTCAGCTGCAGAAACACTAATCCACGCCTTCATCACCTCCAGACTCGACTACTGCAATAGCATCTTGTTCGGCCTCCCCTCCACTGTTCTGCAAAAACTGCAATACGTTCAGAACTCTGCTGCCCGACTGCTCACTCACTCTCCCTCCAGATAACACATCAGCCCCATCCTCCATCAACTTCACTGGCTTCCCATAAAACAACGCATACACTTCAAGATCCTCCTCATCACCTACAAAGCCCTCAACAACCTTGCACCCTCATACTTGGCAGACCTCCTCCATCGCTACTCTCCAACCCGCCGACTACACTCTGCTGACGCCAATCTCCTCACTCCCATCACCAATACCAAATACCGCACTCTGGGTGACAGAGCCTTCGCCATTGCTGCCGTCACCCTCTGGACCTCCCTCCCCCTGGCCATCCGAAATTCTGATTCATTGCTGTCCTTCAAACACCATCTCAAAACCCACCTCTTCAAGACTGCATACAACTGCTGACATGCCATCTCCCTGCACCGCCCAGCCTCCCTCCCTCCTGATCTGTTTTGTCCTGCTGTTTTTCCTACCTCTGTTGAACCTTTCTATTTGTTTGTATATGTCTTTGTATGTCCATACATGCATGTATCCCTATGTAAAGCATCTGTGAGTGTTCAGAAAAGCGCTATATAAAACCTATTTATTATTATTATTATTATTATTATGAACTCCTCTCTCTCCCTTTTCAGGTCTTTCACTTCCTTTCTCAGTGCTGCCAGGTCTTTCCAATGATCATCCTCCTTGTTTTCTGCAGGCTATCAGTTGGGGCAGATGCTATGCTACTCATGGCCTCTCTGAGTTGCACCAGGTCGACCTCCAGACGTCATGCTGGCAAGGGAATAGTGGAGAATGGAAATCTCTGTGGAGTTCTCAGGCTCACTGTCCTCATTGGCGTGCTCCTCTATGGGGTCATTTTGTGGTTCCCTTTGGCTTGCACATGAGGTATCTGCTTACTTTTGCAGTTGAGCCTTATCTTGAGCTTCACTGAAGCCTTTGGTGAATTGTTTAAGATCTCATTTAGGTCTTTGATGAACTGTTTGAGATCTCCCTGAAGATCTCCCTGAAGTCTATGGTGAATTGTTTGAGATCTCCTTGAAGTCTTTGGTGAATTGTTTGAGATCTCCTTGAAGATCTCCCTGAAGTCTTTGGTGAATTGTTTGAGATCTCCTTAAAGATCTCCCTGAAGTCTTTGGTGAATTGTTTGAGATCTCCCTAAAGTCTATGGTTCCAGTCTTGTACAAGTTTATTGTCGTTGTCCATTCAGAATGTTTGTTTCCCAGCACCTGCAATTTCCATCCATTACTGACACCTTCACAGATGCCAGTATGGTAATGGAGCCTAATTGCACTGTGCCGTGCTTCTGGGTTGTGGGAGTAAAATATCAGGTTGCTGATCCCTCCATTCTTAAAGTGATCTGCATAAAGAATCTTAGGAGAGCCTCTTTATGTCTCTTCTTCAGCTGTTCTTTTGTTGCTTTTGAAGGAGACAGAATTTGAATTGGTTCTGGATCTTTTCACACATTCTTTTGAATGTTGGAGGGGCAGCTATTTTGACTGTTATTACATATTTAATACATACATAATAACTGCAATATTGTGCTATAATAAATATGTAACCAAGGAACTGCTGTGATGGGGAGTTCTTTAACTTTATTAGCCTAGCCTAGCTCAGCATAGCTAGCTTATTTTCAGTCTTTGAAATTGTGGTAACACTTTATATTAGCACATTCAGATATAACAAGCTGCTTAATCACATGCAAATCGATAGAATACTAGCCATTTGTTAGTCACTACGAATCACTTATTAAAGCTTATTCTGTATGACTTTATTTTACCCATAATAAACCATTAACTAAGAATTTCTCCAATATAAACTCCTAATTACTGTTTGTTTGCAAATAGTAAGTTAGTTGTTGTATATGAATTATGATTTTAATATTCTTTGGTTAGCATGGGGCATATAAAGGGGTAGTACAAGTTATTCTCCTTCAGTAACACTGAGAGAAGATGGCCTATTCATTGGAGTTAAACCCAAAGCTAGGTGCTAATAGTGCCCAAATAAGCCCTTATTACATTTTTGGATTGAGAATAATTGTTCCTGAGAATAACTGTTCCTGTTGCACTAGTACCTTATAAGCCCCTTACTGAGCAAAGCATATTAATATCATAATTCATATACAACTCATTTTCTTACAATGAATAAGCTTCAGTTATGGGGTAACACTGGAGAAATTCTTAGTTAATGGTCTACTATGGGTGGAATAAGGTCTTGCAGAACAAGGTATTAGTGGTGTGGAATGACTGACGAACGGCCAGTATGTTGCATGTTAATAAGCAGCTAGTTAATGGCCAACGTGTGTGTGTGTGTGTGTGTGTGTGCTTACATAAAGTGTTGCCAAAATGGTGCATATTCCAGCCCTCTTCAAGTCCATCTGTCCTTTTCTTTCTTCTTCTCTTTTACTCGCTCAGAGCTTCAGCTTGGCTTCCTTTGATCTCTTTCCTCTCTTTGGAGAGGTCTTGTTGAGATCTGAAAGCTGTTGATGTAGTTCCTATAGTCAACCAGCCAATCCCCCCCTTTCCTTAATGTGTCTGTGTTCCTCTCTGTGGAAGTTTCAGTGTGTAGATTTTAAGAGGCGTCTCTCTTCTCTGATCCTGTATGTTTCCTGCATCGTTTACAGCAACTTGTACCAGTTCATTTTTCTGTTGCTGGAGAATTCTAAAATCTCTCTGCCTCTCTCTTCTCTCCCCCTCTTTTTTTTCTCTCTCTCTCTTCTCTCGCCCTCTGTTTCTCTCTCTCTCCTCTAGTCTTGTGCCTGTGTGTGTCTCTCTCCTGCCTGCCTCTTCTAGAACACCAATAGTGTGTGAGTGTGATTGTGTGTGTGTTTGTGTGTGCTGAGTGTGTCTTCAGTCCTCTTCCATCTCATTGTGCTACAGCTCCCCTCAGTGGCCAGTGTTGGTACTGCACACAAACTCAGCCAAAAAACTAAAAGCTGTGTCTCGTCTCAGACTCAAGGAGTCCTTCATGCGTCCTTCCAAGTCAACTCCTACAGAGACAAGGCCAGAGTCCGTCTAGCAATCAGTAAGATATCTGAACAGACTAGAAGTGATCAAATGCTGTATGTCATTCAAAATCTGGCCTCACAATTGCTACTAGTTCATCCCAGAAAAATATGTTGTGTGTGTGTGTGTGTGAGAGAGAGAGAGATATTGTGTGTGTATGTGTGGGTGGCTCCGTAAAAGTTTGTCAATGACTAAGGTGTGTGTGTGCATGTGCGTGCGTGTGTGTGTGTGTGAGCGTAGAGCTATGTGTGATTGGCTCAGTAAAAGTTTGTAACTGAGTGAGTGAATGAGTGTGTGTGTGTGTGTGTGTGTGTAAGACTAAATGATGTTGCTATGGTGACAAGCTCATGATCTTGAATTGTGCCCGTATCTTAGTGTGACAGAGAAGGAGGAGAGATGAGAGAGAGAGAATGGAGGAGAGAAGAGAGAGAAGAGAGATGAGAGAGAGAGAGAGGGAGAAAGAGAGAGACAGAGAGAGTGAGAGATTGATTCATGGTTCATTATTAACAATAATCCAGTTGGTGTAAATCCACCTGGCGTTAACCCACACACTCTTTACCACACACACACACACACACTGAGAGAGACACACACACATATAGACAGGCACACACAGACACAGACACAGACATATACAGACAGGCACACACACACACATACAGACAGGCACACACAGACACACACAGACAGGCACACACAGACACACACACACACATATAGACAGCACACACATGGACAGACAGACAGACACTCACTCACACACACACACACAAACTTACACATACATGCATATACATATACATTTTCGCACACACACACTTGTACTCAAAGGACCAGAACGCCTCCCTGCAGTGTGTGGAAGAGCCACGTGTTCCAGGGTTTGCAGACATGTCGCACACTCTCTCGCACACACTCTCACACACACACACTCACACTCTCACACAGTGAGACCTCTCTTTGCCACATGACTGCCTGAAGGATCAAAGACTAATTTGATCCAGTTAGCAATTCACTCCTTCACTCCAGTACCACTTCCTTTCTTTTTCCTTCTGTTCATCTGCACTTATTTATTTTTTGTTTCTTCTTTTCTTTCCTTTCTCTGTCTTTCTATCCTTGAACTCACACACACACTAACAGAGATGACCACTCCAGTCTGGGACTTACTTACTGTCCCTATACTCCTATGGGGTTCCTCAAGGGTTCTAATGCTGCTCTACTCCTATGGGGTTCCTCAAGGGTTCTAATGCTGCTCTACTCCTATGGGGTTCCTCAAGGGTTCTAATGCTGCTCTACTCCTATGGGGTTCCTCAAGGGTTCTAATGCTGCTCTACTCCTATGCAGTTCCTCAAGGGGCTCTAATGCTGCTCTACTCCTATGGGGTTCCTCAAGGGTTCTAAAACAGCTCCTTATACTCCTATGGAGTTCTTCAAGGGTACTTACACCTCTCCTGTCCGGCTGCAGCCACAGATGCATTCTGGGTTGAAGATGCCCAGAAATAACCTAAGGGAGGTGAACACTGGATGCAGTTGACTGCAGCCCAAACACTCACGGACCAGGACCACCACCACCTGGGCCAGGACAGCTCCACCTCCCTTAGTAACCATGGAGACAATGAAGGAGGCACTGATTGGTTGGATAGGTTTATCATCTTGTTTTTTCAGTTTTTCTTTTTTTAATGCAAGAATGTTTCCTTTTTGTACATGAAGATTCCAATGCCGTCGCTGCTTTTGATTCTATACAGTATGTACCGTTTGTATCGTCACCATGGAGACACAGACTATTTACACAAAACACCACGCACAGGATACAACAACTTAAGCAGAGAGAGAGAGAGAGAGAGAGAGAAAGAAAACAAATAGAGAGAAAGATGAAGAAAAACAAAAGGCAGGAAAACAAAGCAGAGAAGAGCAGAGAGAGAGAGGGAGGGAAAGAGAGGGGGATGAGAGAAAGAAGAAGAAAGAGAGGAGGATGAGAGAAAGAGGAAGAAAGAGAGAGGGGCAGAGAGAGAGAAGGAGAGAAAGAGAGGGGGATAAGAGAAAGAGAACAGAAAGTTTCAGTTCATAATCTAACAAAAGGTGAAATCTAAAGGAATGAAAATCTCACTCACACACACACACACACACACTTCCATTCACTCAGTTACAAACTTTTACTGAGCCACTCACAAATAGCTCTACGCTTACTCTCTCACACACGCACTCACAAACACACACGCACTCACTCACACACACACACAAACACACACGCACTCACACACATCTCATTTTAACATAATTCTCTCACACACAAACACTCCTTATTTTAAACACAATTCACACTAACAGAACCCTTCTGCCTAGTATATCAATTTCACACACACACACACACACACACACACACACACACACAATGTTCTTTTTGCTGAAGCTTGCATGTATCCACGCAGACAGACAGACAGACAGACAGACACAGACACACACACACACACACACACACACACTTTGCACAAATAAAGCAATGTAAGGATACTTCTGTGCACATTTCAGTATAATTATATAAATGCGTGTGTGTTTGAGCGCTCGTCAGTACATGTGTGTGTGCGTGTGTGTGAGAGTGTATCAAGTGTCTGAGTTAGGCTCAGTCTGTCTGCATGTACGTGTGTGTGTGTGTGTGTGTGTGTGTGTGTGTGTGTGTGTGTGTGCGTGTGTGTGTGCGCACACAAGTACATGTGCACTACACCCTCCCAAACACTTAAACTCTTTTGAGCAACACACAGTCCATCCCCAACAGACCTGGCAAGTAGGTGTAGGTGTGTGTGTGTGTGTGTGTGTGTGTGTGCGCAACACACAGTCCATCTCCAACAGACCTGGCAAGTAGGTGTAGGTGTGTGTGTGTGTGTGTGTGTGTGTGTGTGTGTGTGTGTGCGCGCGCGCAACACACAGTCCATCCCCGACAGACCTGGCAGGTAGGTAGGTAGGTGTGTGTGTTATATGTGTATGTGTGTGTGTGTGTGTGTGTGTGTGTGTACGTGCGTGTGTGCGCATCACATAGTCCATCCCCCAAGGACCTGGCAGGCCCACTGACCAATCAGACAGGCTCCTGACTTGTCTCTGCAGCCCTGATTGGCCAGGGGGATGGGAGGAGCGGGCCAATCAGACGAGCCGGTTGCGCTTGTGGGTTGGTGAGTCACTGATGACCTCAGCGCACTGGGCTGGTGGCCCACGCTTGCGGTGCCCGTTGTCAAGGTGACGGGCCATCTCCTCTGAGATGAAGGTGTTGAGGTCCACATCGTGGAGGCCGTTTCTACGGCGACCGGGTGGGAGAGGCGGGGCTGAACTGAGGTGTGTCGGGGAGCCAGGACCCGCCCCAGAAGAGGAACGAACGCTGATGCTCGCCATGGCGCCGCTCAGACCTGATCTCACACACACACACACACACACACACACACACACACAACTGTTACACAATAGAGACAGAGTAACCTAGATACTGCACTGGGCTCCTGAACATACGTGACCAGCGCTGCCATCTTGCTAGGAGCCACTCCAAACAGCAAATGAATAGAGGCCAACGGAAAAATATGTGTCTCGGATTTGAAGTTAATTAAACTATTGAATTCAATTAAGTCAATTACATTACATTTCTGCAGCACCTTTTCCAATAGTATTGTCTCATGGCGCTTCACAGAGGAGCACCCAAGAGCAACAGGGGCAGGAAAAACTCCCTGATGTTAGCTAGTCTAGGAAGAAACCTTGGGCAGATCCACAACTCAAGGGGCCAACCCAACTGCCAGGGGTCATGCAGGAAAATGACAATCAGTAGTAACCATGATGGACTACGAGTTGTGAGCCGACAAACGGTGCAGATGGGTGAGAAAAGACAAAGTTCACATCAGTTAACTAAAGGCTTTGTTGTGTAGTACAGTAAATAAGAACTTAATCATAGCAGAATTATTAAACAGATTTATTCTGCTATTTAGCTGGGGCGATGTCGTATCCGTCTAGTCTAAAGTAGTTTTCTTGTAGCCCACCAGAATTAGCCTGCCTGTTGGGGTTAGCCACCTCCTGTGCTGCCTGTTGGGGTTAGCCACCTCCTGTGCTGCCTGTTGGGGTTAGCCACCTCCTGTGCTGCCTGTTGGGGTTAGCCACCTCCTGTGCTGCCTGTTGGGGTTAGCCACCTCCTGTGCTATAAAGTAGCCTAGCCTGCCTGTTGGGGTTAGCCACCTCCTGTGCTGCCTGTTGGGGTTAGCCACCTCCTGTGCTATAAAGCAGCCTAGCCTGCCTGTTGGGGTTAGCCAGTTCCTGTGCTGCCTGTTGGGGTTAGCCAGTTCCTGTGCTGCCTGTTGGGGTTAGCCAGTTCCTGTGCTGCCTGTTGGGGTTAGCCAGTTCCTGTGCTGCCTGTTGGGGTTAGCCACCTCCTGTGCTGCCTGTTGGGGTTAGCCACCTCCTGTGCTGCCTGTTGGGGTTAGCCACCTCCTGTGCTATAAAGTAGCCTAGCCTGCCTGTTGGGGTTAGCCACCTCCTGTGCTGCCTGTTGGGGTTAGCCACCTCCTGTGCTGCCTGTTGGGGTTAGCCACCTCCTGTGCTATAAAGCAGCCTATCCTGCCTGTTGGGGTTAGCCAGTTCCTGTGCTGCCTGTTGGGGTTAGCCAGTTCCTGTGCTGCCTGTTGGGGTTAGCCACCTCCTGTGCTGCCTGTTGGGGTTAGCCACCTCCTGTGCTGCCATAAAGCAGCCTAGCCTGCCTGTTGCCTCCTCCTAGGCTGCTGCATTAATGGGATCCTCAGGGGATTTTACAAATGAAACAACGTCAAAGCCCCAACACCTGTGCAGGAAGCAACACCTGTGCAGGAAGCATCACCTGTGCAGGAAGCATCACCTGTGCAGGAAGCAACACCTGTGCAGGAAGCAACACCTGTGCAGGAAGCAACACCTGTGCAGGAAGCATCCGCATGGTAGCTGCAGTTCGGAGCTTTAAAGTTGCACAGAGTTGATGCTGGTCGTTTTACGATCGCTAACTGATAGCACTAGTTAGAAAGAACAGTGTTTCCATTATTTGTGACCTGTTATGAGTCTATAGTAATGTCTAAGCATGATGACCTGTTATGTGTCTACAGTAATGTCTAAGCATGATGACCTGTTATGAGTCTATAGTAATGTCTAAGCATGATGACCTGTTATGTGTCTACAGTAATGTCTAAGCATGATGACCTGTTATGAGTCTATAGTAATGTCTAAGCATGATGACCTGTTATGAGTCTATAGTAATGTCTAAGCATGATGACCTGTTATGTGTCTACAGTAATGTCTAAGCATGATGACCTGTTATGAGTCTGTAGAAATGTCTAAGCATGATGACCTGTTATGAGTCTATAGTAATGTCTAAGCATGATGACATGTTATGTGTCTATAGTAATGTCTAAGCATGATGACCTGTTATGAGTCTGTAGAAATGTCTAAGCATGATGACCTGTTATGAGTCTATAGTAATGTCTAAGCATGATGACCTGTTATGAGTCTATAGTAATGTTTAAGCATGATGACCTGTTATGAGTCTATAGTAATGTCTAAGCATGATGCTAAGTATTCATTTTTTGCTGCTTGGGACATTCTTGTGATCTTGTCATGTTTAGTGCCAGGAAAATGTCCTTCTCTGCTCCGCACTTTATTTCTTTAGTGTTAGGATTTGTTGTACGTCTCTTCTACACTGTGGGAAAGCGAGAAACACACTTTCAAGACACCCCCTCTGTCTCTCTCTCTCCCCATCTTGTTCCACAGTAAGTTTACATTATACTGCGTCAGCCGCTTCCCATGTCTTATCCAGAGGGAAATTTAAACTTACCATGCCAACACACACACACACACACACACACACACACACACACACACACACACACTTACCGTGCAGGGCAATGGCTTCTCTAAAAGGCTGCAGGTCTGTTTCCACGGAATCATCAGTCTCCGCAGGTGACGGTCGGCTTGGCGACACCATGGTTATCCTGGGTGCTGCCCTGGCGTTGCGGGGGGGCGGGACCTTCCCACACAGGAAGCTGATGAGGTCCTCTCGACGAATCGTACGCCTGCGTTTCTTCGCCCATGCAAGGACTTCCTGTCGCCGTCGCTGTAGGCCACACTGAAGGCCCAGGTCATAGGAGTACTGCCGTGCTTCTACGCTCTCTACACACACACACACACACACACACACACAAACACAGATTAAACCACTTTGAAGGCCCAGGTCATAGGAGTACTGCTGTGCTTCAACACTCTCTACACACACACACACAAACACAGATTAAACCACTTTGAAGGCCCAGGTGTTTTCTTGTCTGTTAACAAAAATCTAACTTTTTCATTCACAAATATGACCTCATTAATTAGTACTGACCTCCATCAAGAGTTCAGGTAGGCTTTGTATTCGCCATGTATACACACATTACGCTGGTGGAGCCAATGCTGATTGACATGTTCACTGTGCCGCCATCTTGAGACTACACTCCAGTTCCACTACACTTCACTCAGACCAAGAGCGTATGGAGTGACTTCACTTAGACCACTCAGACCAAGAGCGTCTGGAGTGACTTCACTCAGACCACTCAGACCAAGAGCGTCTGGAGTGACTTCACTCAGACCAAGAGCGTCTGGAGTGACTTCACTCAGACCACTCAGACCAAGAGCGTCTGGAGTGACTTCACTCAGACCACTCAGACCAAGAGCGTCTGGAGTGACTTCACTCAGACCAAGAGCGTCTGGAGTGACTTCACTCAGACCACTCAGACCAAGAGCGTCTGGAGTGACTTCACTCAGACCACTCAGACCAAGAGCGTCTGGAGTGACTTCACTCAGACCACTCAGACCAAGAGCGTCTGGAGTGACTTCACTCAGACCAAGAGCGTCTGGAGTGACTTCACTCAGACCACTCAGACCAAGAGCGTCTGGAGTGACTTCACTCAGACCAAGAGCGTCTGGAGTGACTTCACTTAGACCACTCAGACCAAGAGCGTCTGGAGTGACTTCACTCAGACCAAGAGCGTATGGAGTGACTTCACTTAGACCACTCAGACCAAGAGCGTCTGGAGTGACTTCACTCAGACCAAGAGCGTCTGGAGTGACTTCACTCAGACCACTCAGACCAAGAGCGTCTGGAGTGACTTCACTCAGACCACTCAGACCAAGAGCGTCTGGAGTGACTTCACTCAGACCAAGAGCGTCTGGAGTGACTTGACTGGAGTGGATCCCAAATGGAGGGGGTTACTGGGGGAACAGAACTTCCAACCAGATGCTGCATTTGTCTGCTTTCTTCTCCACAGGTAATTCAAACAAACTAAACTGAAAGTTTTTATTTCCCCAAAGCTCAGTAGGCCTAATCATCCAGTCTGCATCGGCCTCTCATCACTCTGGAGTTATTGCACGATAATGACCGTCTCGCAGAACGTTATTCCTTACATAGTTATTACATACTTTTATGAAGATAGTGCTGTGTATGGTGTATCTGTAGTAATTACATACTTTTATGAAGATAGTGCTGTGTACGGTGTATCTGTAGTAATTACATACTTTTGTGAAGATAGTGCTGTGTACGGTGTATCTGTAGTAATTACATACTTAGTGCTGTGTACGGTGTATCTGTAGTAATTACATACTTTTATGAAGATGGTACTGTGTATGGTGTATCTGTAGTAATTACATACTTAGTGCTGTGTACGGTGTATCTGTAGTCCACGTCACAAGATGGCAGTTCTGCAAACTGAATAAGACAGGTGCAGATAGGCCAACTATCTGGCCTATTAGTTGTCAGTGCTTATTAGCGTTACAAAACTAGCAAAACCTAATGGGATGATGACTATGGATGGAAATCTGAAGGTTGTATGCCCATTACCTCCAATGAAATGGATGCATGACATCTATGAAGACAATACAATATTGCTTTAGCGTCTTCACCTGATCTTGGGCTGGGTTCTTACAGTTACAAGGGAAACCTTAACACACTCTGGCCCTTTCTGGCCATTTCTCAAAGGAACGTGATAAGAGTGTGTGGACACTTTTCTGTTGCATGATGGTTTCAGAAATGAGGGCCGGGTGCAGTACACCACCTCACCACTAGAGGGGAGAAATTCTCACACATAGAGGCTTTAATGAAGGTGACTAACTGTTCTTGGCAAAGGTGAGCATTCTTAACAAGCTTACCTTTCAGCATTCTTAAACTTGCCTATGCAAAGGTGAGTGTTTTTAATGAAATTACCTTTGTAGAGGTGAGCGTTCTTAACAAAGTTGTCTTTGCAAAGGTGAGCGTTCTTAACAAACTTACCTTTGCAAAGGTGAGCGTTCTTAACAAACTTACCTTTGTAGAGGTTTGTGACGGCCGTGGCAGCGTTCTGAAAAGGCCCCCATAATGCCAGAGTCTGCTGCTGGCACACTCGGTCTTCAGCAGGGTCAGACAAAGAGAGAGAGAAAGAAAGAAAGACAGAAAACCACATTAAATTAGACAGCTGTTGACAAACTGAAAGGGAAAGAGAGAGAGACAGAGAAAGGAGGAGAGACACAGAGAGAGGGCTCATAATGATTTTCCAACATTTTTATCAACTACTTGCTAACACTAGTGCTATCTCAACTTTTAATATCCTCTGACATTTATGCTTAACTACACGTCATCCGTGATATTTCATTTTGTATACATGCACATTTCTATCTGCATATAAGCCATATTATTTTATGCCGTGTACCTGTGCAACCTATATTAACCAGCACAGACCAGTCTCGCACTAGCCTGGGCTCGAACCGGCAACCATGGCCTGCAGAGCCCCGCCCACTGAGCTAGAGGCTGGGGTTGGGTCAGAGGCAGTTTGGGGCTGGGGTTGGGTCAGAGGCAGTTTGGGGCTGGGGTGGGTCAGAGGCAGTTTGGGGCTGGGGTGGGTCAGAGGCAGTTTGGGGCTGGGGTGGGTCAGAGGCAGTTTGGGGCTGGGGTGGGTCAGAGGCAGTTTGGGGCTGGGGTTGGGTCAGAAGCAGTTTGGGGCTGGGGTGGGTCAGAGGCAGTTTGGGGCTGGGGTTGGGTCAGTTTGGGGCTGGGGTGGGTCAGAGGCAGTTTGGGGCTGGGGTGGGTCAGAGGCAGTTTGGGGCTGGGGTGGGTCAGAGGCAGTTTGGGGCTGGGGTGGGTCAGAGGCAGTTTGGGGCTGGGGTGGGTCAGAGGCAGTTTGGGGCTGGGGTGGGTCAGAGGCAGTTTGGGGCTGGGGTTGGGTCAGAAGCAGTTTGGGGCTGGGGTGGGTCAGAGGCAGTTTGGGGCTGGGGTTGGGTCAGTTTGGGGCTGGGGTGGGTCAGAGGCAGTTTGGGGCTGGGGTGGGTCAGAGGCAGTTTGGGGCTGGGGTGGGTCAGAGGCAGTTTGGGGCTGAATGGGATTACGTGACTTTACGAGCTCTTGTGTGGTCTCAACATACACGCTTCGTTCCTACAAGTTACGTGACTTTACGAGCTCTTGTGTGGTCTCAACATACACGCTTCGTTCCTACAAGTTACGTGACTTTACGAGCTCTTGTGTGGTCTCAACATACACGCTTCGTTCCTACAAGTTACGTGACTTTACGAGCTCTTGTGTGGTCTCAACATACACGCTTCGTTCCTACAAGTTACGTGACTTTACGAGCTCTTGTGTGGTCTCAACATACACGCTTCGTTCCTACAAGTTACGTGACTTTACGAGCTCTTGTGTGGTCTCAACATACACGCTTCGTTCCTACAAGTTACGTGACTTTACGAGCTCTTGTGTGGTCTCAACAACACGCTTCGTTCCTACAAGTTACGTGACTTTACGAGCTCTTGTGTGGTCTCAACAGACACGCTTCGTTCCTACAAGTTACGTGACTTTACGAGCTCTTGTGTGGTCTCAACAGACACGCTTCGTTCCTACAAGTTACGTGACTTTACGAGCTCTTGTGTGGTCTCAACAGACACGCTTCGTTCCTACAAGTTACGTGACTTTACGAGCTCTTGTGTGGTCTCAACAGACACGCTTCGTTCCTACAAGTTACGTGACTTTACGAGCTCTTGTGTGGTCTCAACATACACGCTTCGTTCCTACAAGTTACGTGACTTTACGAGCTCTTGTGTGGTCTCAACATACACGCTTCGTTCCTACAAGTTACGTGACTTTACGAGCTCTTGTGTGGTCTCAACATACACGCTTCGTTCCTACAAGTTACGTGACTTTACGAGCTTTTGTGTCTCAACATACACGCTTCGTTCCTACAAGTTACGTGACTTTACGAGCTCTTGTGTGGTCTCAACATACACGCTTCGTTCCTACAAGTTACGTGACTTTACGAGCTCTTGTGTGGTCTCAACATACACGCTTCGTTCCTACAAGTTACGTGACTTTACGAGCTCTTGTGTGGTCTCAACATACACGCTTCGTTCCTACAAGTTACGTGACTTTACGAGCTCTTGTGTGGTCTCAACATACACGCTTCATTCCTACAAGTTACGTGACTTTACGAGCTCTTGTGTGGTCTCAACATACACGCTTCGTTCCTACAAGTTACGTGACTTTACGAGCTCTTGTGTGGTCTCAACATACACGCTTCGTTCCTACAAGTTACGTGACTTTACGAGCTCTTGTGTGGTCTCAACATACACGCTTCGTTCCTACAAGTTATGGCTCTATGTGCAAGTTAATTCAAAGAATCTGCACATTATTTCTGAAATTACCACAACTCTCTCAGGGGTTTTTTCATAGCTTAGCATACAAAGCTAACTCATGCCATTCACTCCCTCTGACTAGCATGTTGAGCTAACCTTAAGTCCCCAGTCTTATTTAGCTAGTAGCTAATATTAGCTTGCCAAAATGGCAGAAGTGAATACAGGTTTGTGATTCTTATGATAGATGATGTTTCATTACATTGATGGAACACAACATTAAATTGTGTATGTATGTACTTCACTGGGTTTACATGAAAACTGTTATTCAAAAAAAATTAATGAGCTGCTTTTCACCTTGGACTGGTCAGCATAACCAAATCTCACTAGTATCAGGCTAACGGTGCTACAAAGAACATATCAGTACATCATGTGACTCCATAATGAAATTTGATTGGTTGGTGTCTTGACTGATAATGGCAATGTCCAGTCAGAATCCTACAAATAAATTAGATTAAATAATTACTTAAAAACGTAACTGGGTCTCACTACAAACACCACAGATTCTTGGTTATTTGTAGTGTGTCAAGGTAACTCAGGCCAACAATACAATCAGGTAGCGTTCAACCATCTTACACAAAAGTCTATATTCTCAATGACTTTGAATGGGAGTAGCACTTCCGTGACCCGCGCATGTCCCACCCTTTAAGACAACTTCCTGGTCTTGAAAATGAACATCAGTGAATGGGTGACATAACAGACCTGCCTGTCCACCTACATTATACCTCAGTGGCGCCGTCTCCCAAAAAACAGACTTTGATAACCAAGTTAGCAACTAAGTTAGCAACTTTGTTGACTGCAATGCAATTTAGTTAGCAACTTATGGTTTTGGGAAACGCCCCCGATGTGTGTGTGAGATCAGGTTTGAGCAGCGTCATGGCGAGCATCTATGTGTGCTCCAACATGTGTGTTTATGTATAATTTGCATAACACACACAACCAAGTGTGTGTGTGTGTGCGCAGGTGGTGACAATCTGACTGGGGATGGGTGGGTAGTGTATAATGTGTGCACATTCTAGTGTGTGTATAAACATGCATGATTCTCTCCAACTATGTGTGTGTGTAACCGGAGTGTGTTTGGACAATCTGACCGGTGCGTGTGCGTATGCATGATTTGCTCCATCACACTGGACTACCAAACTGAAGTTCTGTGTACTGTAGGTTTAAGCTCAGGTGGATGTGTGCGTGTGTGTGTGCTGGATGCACTAGAGACCTGAATATTGTGTGTGTGTGTGCGCACGTGTGTGTGAGTGTGTGTGTTTGAGAGAGAGAGAGATCGTCTTCGTGTGTTAGATGCACGAAAGACCTGAATGTTTTAACATGGGTTACATCCACACAAGGTCTGTGTGTGAGTGTGTGTGTGTTTCCTGTAGGTGTGAGATGAAAGACCTGAGTATTGTATGTCATACCTTCCCCCACACACAGTCTGGGGTACCACTTCACTGTGCTGCTCACACAGAATGTTTCATGCCCAACTAGCCTACTGTCTCTTAATAAGATGATGGCTCATCAACGAGGCTGTTTTGCTGAAAGGTTGGCCAAAACCCATCTACCTCTGCGGGGCTCATAATCCCGGAGGCCAAAACGCCGTCTCTCTCTTCCTCTGTGTTAGCTACGAACGGTACCGGTAGCCTACAGCACCGGCGAACGTGATTTACCGTCACCATAACCGTTTTCTGTCCCAGTCATGTTCGCTGTACAAGATCAACAGGGTTTACTGAAATGCTCCCGGGGTAGTCTGATCCGACGGAGGTGGAAGACTGATATGTTACCGCTAACGTTACCCAAAGAAAGGCCTCATTCCGAGTTATTTTCATCCACACGAACTCCTCCCTGATATTCGCCATTTTGTTCGTCGGAAAGACAACTACTACCAAATCACTTGGCTTGGCCTACAGTCTTCAACCGTTTCTAACGCTGGATAACATTACTTATCACAGGCAAAAAGCTAAACGCAATAATTGTGCGAAATGAGCGGCCTGGCCGTTGGCGCTGATCGCATATCCCTCAGCTCGAGTCCCCCACCGGACCGCACAGCTAGCGCCCCGTGCTAACCGAACAACACGCCAACTAAACCACATTTCCGCTACCGCCCTTGTTAGCCGTCTCTCGCCAGCTACACTAAAATAATTTCATGAGTTGATCAAGTTAAGGTCAAAATGCTGTCTGGGAGAGTTAGTTAACATTGACTGGTTTACATACATTGCCCATAATACCGTCGCCGAACGGGTACAAGTGAACTTGGCGTCTGTCACTAGTACAACGCTGGGTCATCGTCGACAGCAGTCGGCTATGCATTAAATGACCCAGGTCGACACTTTTACATTTATGGGCAACCCGTTAAGAAACAACTGAAAGGCTATGTGGCGTTACGGAGCTGGCAATACAATGCGTTAAGCCAGCTAGTCTTGGTTTGTCATACTGGGCACAAGAACTTGTGGTCAGACCGTTCACGTTAGTTCTTGCAGGCTAGCTACGCTAGGGGACTGGCTAGCCAGTTAGCCGCCGCTCTCGTTGGACAACTTCGCTTCATCCGCACCTTTGTACAGCTGGGCGACTGCGGTTGCAGAGTTTTGAAAGAGATGCCACAATTTCTGCTGGCTTTCTTCGGTGTCCTCCTCGACGGACTCGTCTCGCTCGGCCTCAGCTAGGCACTGGCGCTCCCATTTTGAGAACCAGTGTTCGGGCCCGTGTTCGTGGATCTCCGCTTCGCTCTCCTCCTTTTTCTTCTCCTCCATACCGTCGTGCCCTGCTTGAGTCGCAATTCCCAATGCCTCAGTACACACAAGGCGTCCAAATACTCTAAAAAGGATGTCAAATGAATTCCGTTATATGTTCGTCTACTGATCTGCCTAATGGCTATTCCGTCAGGTCTGCATTGTGGCCAGTGTGGGGGTCCAAATTACTTGTCCTGTCGATTCCGAAGATCCAAACATACTGGCAGTAGGCGGAGCTTCTCTCGCACTCTCTTCAAAACAAGTGTCCATGCTAGTCAACAATCCCCGCCCCCTGTCCCCTGGAGCAAAGGTGATTGGCTCTGCTTAGTAGTGGGCGTGTTCTGGGGTTAGCAGCGAGGATTTGGGTTGGATGTTTGAAATTCTTTTGGGGGCGTCAGACAACAAAACAGTACCACACACACGCACGCACGCACACACACAGGGTGGGGTTTACAAATAACCCGTAGACAACTACGAGTTTTGTTTAGATTTCTCATAGCTGTGCTTCTTATAAATTCTCTAGTGGACACACTAGAAAAATGCAAGGTGTGTAATAGGCTATGTTCCTGCCCAACCAGACTACATGGAATTATTCATAGGTTTAAATTAGTCTAGAACTGTAGTAACTAGATCTTATCAGGCCAGTTAAGTGTTTTAGAGAGACAGTTATATCTCTATTCAAGACATTTCAGTCTTAAAGCAGCCCTATAGTGAACTTTGTCAGGGCTTACTAACGTCTGCCATTTGTATGTAATGCTGTGCGTGTGTGTGTGTGTGTGTGATACAGCACCGAGGTAAAAAATCTACCCATACACCAGTCCGCGTCAGCGCAACACAGCAACCCAAGGCACGTGTTTCAGAGAAGAGTAAACAAGTCGAGTGTGGAGGAGAGAGACATCTTGTGGCCATGGGGCGTTACTGCAGCTGTTTTGTCATAAAATTGAGAAGGGTCTAACTGCAGAGCCGCAGAGCCACAACTCTACAGCAGAACATTCGTTGCAGCAATTTTGTCATTTTGAGAGGGATTTTAGTTTAGTTTAGGGTTTAGTTTTTAAGTATGTTCATTCATCCCCTGCACTCCAATAAATAGGCCTACATGTTTTGCTTGGCGTCTGCTGTTGCAAAGCAACACAACAAAGTCACTCAGCAGGGAAGTTGCAAATTATGCCCCAAAATCATGTGCTTGCCTGTATGTCATGCTAACAAACTAAGCTCCATGTGCTTGCCTGTATGTCATGCTAACCTAGCTCATGCTTGCTGTATGTCATGCTAAGTTCCATGTGCTTGCCTTTATGTCATGCTAACATGCTAAGTTCCATGTGCTTGCCTGTATGTCATGCTAACATGCTAAGCTCCATGTGCTTGCCTGTATGTCATGCTAACATGCTAAGCTCCATGTGCTTGCTTTTAGCTGTAGATTTAGCACTGCTGGCTCTGTCTGTGCCGTGATGTGCATATCTGACTAACTTTGCAATGAAACGTTGGTGAAAAATGGTCACTGAGCATATGATGACAAAGCTGTTGTGGTGAATGTGTTGCTGTACAACTGTAGCTGGCTGGCCATTTTTTTTACCATACAAAAAATACTCACACACACTAGTCTACATCTAGAATGTGTAAGCATCACAACCTGGGTGCACAACTTGCCTCAAACAATGCAGACACACACACGCACACACACACACAGATAAAAGGCTTAAAACAATGCAGACACACATGTATGCACACACACACCTATACTTATACTTAAAAAAGTCGAAAATAGATTATGCATGTAATCCAAACTGGAGACTAATACGGTTTATGAAATGGGAGATACATTTAGAATGTTATACGAGCGGAGCTGAGGACCCATGTATGAACAGTCTCCACCCAGTGGTCAAACTACGCTACTACAACTGCACTGAGAACCTATACAGTCTGAATAGTCTCCACCCAGTGGCCAAACTACGCTACTACAACTGCTCTGAGAACCTATACAGTCTGAACAGTCTCCACCTAGTGGCCAAACTACGCTACTACAACTGCACTGAGAACCTATACAGTCTGAACAGTCTCCACCCAGTGGCCAAACTACGCTACTACAACTGCTCTGAGAACCTATACAGTCTGAACAGTCTCCACCCAGTGGCCAAATCAGACTAGTACAACTGTGTGCTTGCAGTTTCAAAAACAGGTCTCTCTCTCTCTCACTCTCTCTCTCTTACACACACACACACAAACACACACATGCACACACACGTATGCATATCTTGCTGCAGTTGGGCCATGTCAGGAGGTAGAGGCTGGGCTGTTACACACACACACAGACACACACACACAGAGACACACACACACATATGCATACGCATACACACGCACACGCATACACACACACACAATGTTAAGGCAGGTATTGTTGCTGTTGTTGTTTTGTCTCTGTTTCTGAGTATGGCAGATTAATGCTATTGTCTATGTGTGTGAGCATGTGTGTGTCTGTGTATGTGTGTGAGCGTGTGTATGTCTGTGTGTGTGTGTGTGTGAGCATGTGTGTGCATCAAGGTACATTTACATTTATATTTACATTTGCAGATGCTTTTATCTAAAGCGAGGCTAGAGCTAAGTGCAGGACACCAGACAGGCTAAGTGCAGGACACCAGACATGCTAAGTGCTAGGACACCATACAGGCTAAGTGCTAGGACACCGCACAGGCTAAGCACTAAGACACCGCACAGGCTAAGTGCTAGGACACCGCACAGGCTAAGCGCTAGGACACCAGACATGCTAAGTGCTAGGACACCATACAGGCTAAGTGCTAGGACGCCGCACAGGCTAAGCACTAGGACACCAGACATGCTAAGTGCTAGGACACCATACAGGCTAAGTGCAGGACATCGTATAGCCTAAGTGCTAGGACACCTGACAGGCTAAACGCTAGGACACCTGACAGGCTAAGCGCTAGGACACCTGACAGGCTAAGCGCTAGGACACCTGACAGGCTAAGCGCTAGGACACCAGACATGCTAAGTGGTAGGACACCTGACAGGCTAAGTGCTAGGACACCAGACATGCTAAGTGGTAGGACACCTGAGTGCTAGTGAGTGCTAGTGAGTGCTAGTGAATGACCCCAGAAGTGCAGAGAGAGCACCAGAGATCAGATCACTACTGCAGCTGTGTGTGTGTGTGTGTTACTGTGTATGTATATGTGTGTGTATATGTGCTTGTGTGTGTGTGTGTGTGTGTCTGTGTAACTGTGTGTGTGTGTATGTGTGTATATGTAAGCATGTGTATGTGTAACTGTCTGTGTGTGAGTGTGTGTATGTGCGTGTAACTGTGTGTGTATCTGTGTGTAAACGTCCATCAGCCCCACTTGCCTAGTGCCACACACACACACACACACACACACACACACACAGACAGAAAAACACACACGCACAGCTCCTACATAAACACACACACGTGCATACAGTTATATGTATATGCTCTCACTGTATTCTTATAGATAAACTCACATGCATGCATGTACACACACACACACACACACACACACACACACACTCACACACACACACACACACACACACACACACACACACACACAGGCCTTTATCTTCATTTATCTTCTTACCTCATTCTGATTGGCTGCAGGGCTGTAAATGGGCATGGCCTAAGAAGACCATGTCTCACACACACACACACACACACACAGTCGCTCTCTCTCTTACTAACAGAGGTGTCTCCTGTTGTGTGTGTGTGTGTGTGTGTAAGACACATTGAATGGAGATCTGCATGTCGGTGGACGGGCCAACTTTAACCTTCCAGAACATTCGCTATGCCGTCCAGGAGGGACAAAACCTCTGTACAGGCTCCGGAAAAGAGAAGGAAATCCTCAAGGATGTCAGGTGTGTGTGTGTGTGTGTCTGTGTGTGTGTATGTGAGTGTGTGTGTGTGTATGTGAGTGTGTGTGTGTGGGTGTGTTTGCCTGTGAGTCTGTGGTCCAACGGCAGAAAAATATGGAGATGTGTGTGTGTGTATTTTAAAGAGAGATGTTCCTTGGGAGTTGCTGTGTGCGTGTGTGTGTGTGTGTGTGTGTGTGTGTGTGTGTGTGTGTGTGTGTGTGTGTGTGTGTATCCTACAGTTGTCAGGTCAAAGTTAGACTGCTGCATGATTATCATCAGTAGCTTTTTATGACCAGTAGGGTTCGGGTCTTTGTGGTTGTCATGGTGCCTGCTAGAGTAGCTCTTCCATGTTTTAACCCTATCAGGTGTGTGTGTGTGTGTGTGTGTGTGTGTGTGCAACCCTATCAGCTATATATATATATATATATATAAAAACAGAACCTAAACCTAAACCTAATAACAGAACCTAAACTCTTTTGATCCCGTGAGGGAACTGTGGTCCAATTGTGAATTAGTGAAATACACACACACACACACACAGCGCACAGTGAACACACACACACACACACACACACACACACACACACACACACACACACAGCACAAAGTGAACACACACACACACACACACACACAGCACACAGTGAACACACACACACACACACACACACTGTGAGAAGCTGAACTCTCCCCTTCTCACCATTTCATTTAAAGTGCGTGCGCTGCTCGGCAAGCGCCGGTAGGGGAGAGGGCGAGAGACGTTGTGTTTGTTCCCC
The DNA here is from genome assembly GCA_015244755.2 of Tenualosa ilisha. Classification (NCBI taxonomy): domain Eukaryota; kingdom Metazoa; phylum Chordata; class Actinopteri; order Clupeiformes; family Clupeidae; genus Tenualosa; species Tenualosa ilisha. Next base: position 188,932 of record PYXC01001315.1, read on the forward strand.
ATTTATGCACATATGTGTGCTAATGTGCGCCGCTTTGGGGAACAATCTGAATGTAGATATTGTGTGTTTAATATAATGTCTAGTATGTGGTGTGGGGCACTGTTGGGTGTTTAATATAATGTCTAGTATGTGGTGTGGGGCACTGTTGGGTGTTTAATATAATGTCTAGTATGTGGTGTGGGGCACTGTTGGGTGTTTAATATAATGTCTAGTATGTGGTGTGGGGCACGGTTGGGGGTTTAATATAATGTCTAGTATGTGGTGTGGGGCACTGTTGGGTGTTTAATATAATGTCTAGTATGTGGTGTGGGGCACTGTTGGGTGTTTAATATAATGTCTAGTATGTGGTGTGGGGCACTGTTGGGTGTTTAATATAATGTCTAGTATGTGGTGTGGGGCACTGTTGGGTGTTTAATATAATGTCTAGTATGTGGTGTGGGGCACTGTTGGGTGTTTAATGTAATGTCTAGTATGTGGTGTGGGGCACTGTTGGGTGTTTAATGTAATGTCTAGTATGTGGTGTGGGGCACTGTTGGGTGTTTAATATAATGTCTAGTATGCGATGTGGGGCACTGTTGGGTGTCGGGGACTGAAAGGGGTTTGCCGCCAGTTCGGCGTTTGTTCATCGTCCTTTGTTGTCCTACCGTGATTTTATAAATGAATCCCTCATTCCATAATCTTTGGTTACACAACATCAATAATAACAATAAGCGGTGTGGTATCCACCGACCAAACTTTCATTTGTCGTTTCCCAACTCTGTATGTTTCCCATAAAATTCATTCACGCATTAACTCACCGTTCTTCCTGGTCCTTCAACGCCTCTGAAGCCGTCCCTTTGCGGTAGCGCGCGCCGCAATGGGACAATCTTTATGTCATTCTGCAGGGGTGGGGACACCCTTATTCCGGCCATTCTCACGCAGGGGTGTTCATTATGTTTGTATTGTATTTTATCATTTCCTTTGCAAAGCCACGATGTTTCTATGTACTTCTGAGTTTTGCTTTGTTATTAATACGCTGAATCCGGTAAACATTAGAAATTGCATAATGATTCCAGCGTGTAATTTTGTC
>PYXC01001316.1:2500-7500 GCA_015244755.2 Tenualosa ilisha
TGCACATGAATGGAGAAAGAGTCCCACAGATATTTATATTTATGCATTTAGCAGACGCTTTTATCCAAAGCAACTTGCATTTTTTGCCAACTACCAATTGTTCAGGGCCAGTCTGTCTCCCCTAGAGCAACTTAGGGTAAGTGCCTTGCTCAGGGGCACAACAGTGGCAGCTGGGATTCAAACCCACAACTTTTCAGGCTACTTGCACGCTAGCCAGGTTCCTTAACCGCTACGCTACACTGTTGATCAGCAGTCCTCCTGCTCTCTTTCAGTCAGCCATATGAAGCAACAGTGTCTTGCCTCTGTTCATCATGTCGCCTTGTATTTAATGTTTACATGTTTACATTAAATACTATATAATGCTTCAGTACAATATTGCAGACACTTACTAACAAACTAGCATCCTGCTCTGACGAGCCTCTGCCTCTGATATAAATGGGATGCTCTGCTCTATGACAGACTCTGCTCAGGTGGAAATGAAGACTTTATCTGTCACCTTGCACCTGCCTATTCTCTGTTCTGTGTCTGATCTATCCTCTGTCTGTCTGTCTATGAATGGACCTGCCTGGATGTGTGTGTGTGTGTGTGTGTGTGTGTGCCTATTCTCTCTTCTCTGTCTGTGTGTATGTCTGAATGGACCTGCCTGGGTGTGGTGTGTGCCAGTTCTCTGTGCTGTGCCTGCTCTGTCTATGAATGGACCTGCATGGATGTGTGTGTGTGTGTATGTGCCTATTCTCTGTTCTCAGTCTGTTCTGTCTGTCTATGAATAGACCTGGCTGGCTGTGTGTGTGTGTGTGAGTGTGTGTGTCTGTATGAATGGACCTGGCTGTGTGTGTGTGTGTGTGTGTGTGTGTGTGTGTGTGTCTGCATGAATGGACCTGGCTGGATGTCTATATTGATCGCTTCCTCTTTCTAACTGCCTGGAATCTTCTCTGGCATCTCCTTGTCCTGCTCTCTGTCTCTCTTTCTTTACCTTTCATCTCTCTCTTATCTACACCTCTCCTTTCTCTCTCTTGCTCTCCCTTTCCTTCTCTTTTCTCTCTCTCTCTTTCGCCTCTCTCTCACTCCTCTCTGTAGTTGGTAAAAAGGCCTCTCCACTGGGTCGATCCAGTGTTAAAGGAGAGATGGCGCCACCTACTGACTCACCAAGGTAATTTCTCTTCTTCCCCTTCCCCCATTTCTTCCATATTTCTCTTCTTCTTCTTCTTTCTCTTCTCCTTGCTCTATCTTTTCTCTTGTCATCTGCTTGTTGTTTACTCTGACCTCTTGATTCCCTCCACCTCATGCTGTTTATTGTGTTTTTGGCCCCCTGCCCAAGCTAGTAAAAGCTGGATGATTCTTACAATTACAATACAACAAATACAACAATTACATTACATTACTTAAAAACATTATGTAATATTAATAATTCGAGGCATGCAGTCTCAATGCAATAAATATGATGACCACCATCATCACCACCATCATCACCACCATCATCACCACCATCATGACCACCATCATCACCACCATCATGACCACCATCATCACCACCATCATCACCATCGTCATCATCGCTAGTGTCCCTGTCACAGGCACAATCCTCTTAATGAAAGTCGCCACTGTATCATTGGTGTAAGCTATCAGATAGTGTAGCGTTATGGATGGTTATTAAAGACTTCATACCATGGGTGGTGTGTGATGGTATGTGTGTAATGTGATTCTAGGGAGGTTATGCAGTATGCTAATGTGTGGATAGAATTTATTACATTACCTTTCCTTCTCCACTGACTCTCTCTCTCTCTCTCACACACACACACACACACACAGCTCTCCAGCGACTCCCCCTGCTGGTGAGTGGGCAGTACCACAGTCGTCTCGTCTGAAGTATCGGCAGCTCTTCAACAGCTATGACAAGATGATGAGTGGCCACCTCACTGGTGCCCAGGCCAGGACTATACTCATGCAGTCAAGCCTGCCGCAGACACAGCTAGCCTCTATCTGGTGAGTCTACACACACACACACACTCACACATGCACACACACACACACACACATAAACACCTCACTGGTGTCCAGGCCAGGACTATACTCATGCAGTCAAGCCTGCCGCAGACACAGCTAGCCTCTATCTGGTGAGTCTACACACACACACACACTCACACATACACACACACACCACACAACATACACACCTCACTGGTGCCCAGGCCAGGACTATACTCATGCAGTCTAGCCTGCCGCAGACACAGCTAGCCTCTATCTGGTGAGTCTACACACACACACACACACACACACACACACACACATACACACACACACACACACACACACACACAGATGCCGAGACCAAAGTTGTCATGTACGATGTGTGGCAATTAAATGTTGTATTTACAGTAATGCTGTAATTCAGTTGTAATAAATAGATCTGTCATATATTATAATGACTCGTGTGTGTAGAGTGTGTATCATTTCAAAATGAAAATTCTTATTGCACACACGTCCATCTCACTCATCTCCTCAACACGCACATCACACTCATTTCCATAGGCTTCAGTAATCACATATGTCTTCCCCAGTTCTGAACCTGAGATACCTGGTGTGTGTGTGTGTGTGTGCCCGTGTGCATGTATGTGTGTATGTATGTGTGTGCGTGTGTGTGTGTGTGTGCCCGTGCGCATGTGTGTGTGTGTGTGTGTGTGTGTGTGTGCCCGTGCGCATGTATGTGTGTATGTATGTGTGTGCATGTGTGTCCATAGGGATCTCTCTGATGTGGATCATGATGGTCGTCTGACGGGGGAGGAGTTTATCTTGGCCATGCATCTGATTGACATGGCCATGACAGGCAGCCCCTCCCACTGCCCCTGCCTCAGAGCTGATCCGCCCACATTTCGGTGAGCTTACTGGTGTTTGATTCAAAATGTGTGCTTCTTCATAGTGAGAGGGCTGTGTCCTGATTGACTGCTGATGAGAGGGCTGCATGCTGATTGGCTGTTGGTGTGGCTGTGAGATAAACTGCCACTAATGATTGTTGTCATCATTGATTAATCTATTGGTTGATTACTTGATTAATTGGTTATTTTATCAATAAAATGTGTTGAAATAGCGAAAAATGACAGCAATTGTCAACTCAGATGTCTTGTTGTCACCCAAATTTAATTTATTCCCTGTCATGATGGCAGAGGCACAAAAGCTGCAACATTTACGTGTGAGGAGCAACAGTTAGACCATATCAACTGGTTATGCGATTACTAAAATGGTGTTGAGTAGTATTTATCATTTATTTATTTAATAGCCTTAGATTAATAGTCAGTGAATTGATTCATTGTGGCCACCCTACTGTGAGAATGGAGCTCTATGTGAGTTATTATAGTCTGAGGTCGTCTGTCAGAGGAGCTGTCTAGGGGCCACTGACCAATGGGCAATGAGGGACAGAATGAAATGCTCTGCTGTGGCCAATCTATAAAAGGTTCCTAATGGACTGAGTGAATTTGGGCTCAAGTTAATTGACTCTGTGGTTTGAGCTCGAGTGGATGCAAGTATTGAACCAGTCAAGGAGTGTGATTGTGTTACATCTCTCTCTCTTTCTCTCTCTCTCCCTCTCTTTTTCTTTCTTTCTCTCTGTCTCAGTTTCACTCTGTCTTTCTCTGTCTCTGTCTGTTTCTGTCTTGCAATTTAGCAATTTCAGCTCAGTTAATTGATTCCATGAACTGACTGCATAATGTTTTAAAGCAGTGTTTCAAACACTTCCTCACTCTCTGCCCCACTCCCTTTGTGTGTTGTGTGTGTGTGTGTGTGTGTGTAGAAAGCGTGGGTCGGTGGGAGGAGTGTGTGTCGGCTCACAGCAGCCCTGAGAGGCGGGGATCAAAGACATACACCCAGAGGACCAACAGGGCACTGACAAGAAGTTGCCAGGTGTGTGTATGTGTGTGTATGTGTGTGTGTGTGTGTGTGTGTGTGTGTGTCTGTGTGTGTGTGGTATGTCCGTGTGTGTGTTTGTAGGTGCATTTGGTTGAATTTGTTTTTCTCATGTACATTATGCTTGTGCTGAGAGAGAAACACACACACACACACACACACACACACACATAATGCCCTAGCACACACCAGACACCTGATAGTCAGGCCTGTTGATGCCTGTCTTTGGTCCAGATTTGAGCTTTAAGTCAAGGTGTTGGTTGGTTGGTATTGGTTGTATGTGTACATGTGCGGGTTTGCATGTGTGTGTGTGTGTGTGTTCATGGCTAGATTTTTTTAAACTTATGAGCAAGTACTATGAAATTAGTATGTGTGGACATGACGTACACACACACGCACATGTGTACACACACACACACACACACACCGTGCTCTAAAATGTGTCTGTAAAACCCTGTGGTGTTGCTGGCTGCAGTGACTCTGGAGGACAAGAAGCGTGAGAACTTTGAGCGGGGCAACGCAGAGCTGGAGAAGAGGAGGCAGGCCCTGGAGGAGCTGCAGCGGGAGGAGAGGGAGAAGAGGGAGGCGCAGGAGCGGCAGGAGGAGGAGCGGCGGGGAGGGGGCGCCAGGAGCAGGAGAGACGCAAGAGAGAGGAGGAGGAGAAACACAGGGAGGAGGAAGGAGGAAGGAAGAGGAGAGGCGCAAAGAGATCGAACAGAAGGAGGTATGTTTCTTTGTGTGTGTGTGTGTGTGTGTGTGTGTATGTTTCTGTATGTGTGTGTGTGTGTTTGTGTGTGCGTGTGTGTATGTGTGTGCACGTGTGCGTGCGTGTGTGTGTGTGTGTGTATAAAACAAAGATGGTGTGTGTAAGACAAACACTGGTGTTGTGGGTGCCATAATTAGAAAACTAACATTGTAAATAAATGTGTGTGTGTGTGTGAGGGACAAAGAGAAAGTCAGGGACTTAAATATTACTCTTAAAGACTCTTAAGAGAATTGTTGCAAATAAATGGCTGTGCTGTGCTGTGCTGTGTGTGTGTGTGTGTGTGTGTGTGTGTGTGCGTGTGTGTGTGTGCGTGTGTGTGTGCGTGTGTGTGTGTGTG
>PYXC01001316.1:12500-15000 GCA_015244755.2 Tenualosa ilisha
TAAGGGGTCAAGTACTTAGGCCCATTTATTTCTAGTCAGCCTATCATTAAAGTATCTGAATCAGAATTAGTGGACGTTTTGTCTTTTTCCTTCAGGAAGCAGTTTTGGTTATCAGCATTTCCATGGACAAATGAGGAAGTTGGTGCAATTTCATATGGGAGATAATTCTATAGACCTATTTTTTGTATTGAAATATAGACCATTTAGAGACAACATGTTGCAACCAGTGTTTTTACTTGTAGTACTGTAAATACATTGAAAAGCAAGTTGCGTACTTTTACTTAAGTAGGATTATTGATGTTGTAGTTCCACTTTTTCTTGAGTACATATTTTGCTGGTTATTTGTACTTTTACTTAAGTAGAGTTCCAGTACTTCTTCCACCACTGCTTACCACAGCATGAGAACCACTTGTAGACACAGTGCTGATATGAACCACTTGTAGACACAGTGCTGATATGAACCACTTGTAGACACGGTGCTGACGTGAACTTTGAGGTGGTGAAGATGCCCTCAATTCTTACCCGTCTCCTCTCTCCTCTCTCCTCTCATTCTTATTTGTTTCCTTTTCTCACCTCTCTTCTCTCTCCTCTATTCCCCTCTCCTCTCATCTGGTCTGGTCTCTCCTCTCCTCTCCTGTCCTCTCCTCCTCTCTCCTCTCCTCTCATCTGCTCTCTCCTCTCCTGTTCTCTCCTCCTCTCCTCTCCTTCAGGCCCGGCACTCCTTCCTCCTCTTCCTCCTCATCCTCCTCTTCCTCCTCCTCCTCAAAACCAAACAACAGAAACAGTACCACACCGTCCTCCGAGGCCAAGCCCCTGCAGCCTCCCGTTACCACGGCAACTCTCCCCATCTCCGAACCTGCCCCATCCTCGGGCTCCTCCACTGGGTGGGCGGACTTCAGCTCTGCGTGAGTAACCATGACAACACCGCAGCACACTGGGGTTGGGGTGATGTCATCTGAGAGTCTGCTGGAGACTGCTTAGTCATGATCAGCATGTCAACATATCAGTGTGCACACTAAGGACAAACCATGCTGTGTGTGTGTGTGTGTGTATAATGTTTGTGTATAATGTGTGTGTGTGTGTATGCATTTTTTGTAAATAATGTGCGTGTGTAATGTTTGTATATAATGTGTGTGTGTGTGTGTGTGTGTGTGTACAGATGGCAGTCATGTGATCAGAGCGAGCCTCCGCTGATGGCTCTGACCCGTGGCCGTCTCAGCCGTCTCTGTCAGTGCCAGCAGGGGGCGCTCCCTCCACCAGCGCTCAGCCTTCACCAGAGCCACCCTCAATACCGCCAACCCCTCACCATACTGGGACAGTATGGCCTCTGTGGGTGTATGTGTGTGTGTGTGTGTGAGAGAGAAAGTGAGCGTGAGCGTACTACTGAGTGAGTGTGAGAGAGAGTGTGAGATCATGTGTGTGTGTTAGTGTGAGAAGGTGAGTGAGTGAGTGAGTGTCTGAGAGAGAGAGGTTACAAAAAAGGGAGAGAAAGAAAAAGAAAGTCAGTAAGTCAGTCAGTAGATATATGAGTTATGATGTGTGAGGAGAGGAGACAGCTGAAAGCCACCTAGTCTTCCTGTAATGCTGTTGCACATACAGAACCAGTCACTGTAATATCTGAACTGATTGGGATGGAGGAACCACACTCAGGCCTCCTCGGCCTCATCTTTTTTTCCATACAAGTCTTCTTCTCCTCCCTCATCACAGAACTGCCCATCGGCCCCCATCCTCCAGTATCTGATTAGGCCAGGTTCTATGAATGGGCCCTATCACCTTGTCCATCGCTCCTCTCATTTGTACCAGTGGCAGTGGTAGCGTAGTGGTTAAGGAACCTGGCTAGCATGCTGGTAGCCTGGAAATTGCGGGTTTGAATCCTGGCTGCCACTGTTGTGCCCTTGAGCAAGGCACTTAACCCTAAGTTGCCCTAAGGGAGACTGGCCCTGATGTAGTTGATAGCTGACAAATGTAAGTTGATCTGGATAAATGCATAAATGTAAATCCCCAGGGCCCAGCGTGCGGAGGGTGTGTGTGTGGAGGCGGTGTACGGCTGGAGGGGAAAGCAGGGGAACCACCTGAGCTTCAGTAAGGGTGCCCACATCCGCCTGCTGGAGCTGCAGGACCTCTGGTGCTTTGGAGAGTACCAGGGACGCCGCGGATGGTTCCCCAAGTCATACGTCAAACTAATCCCCACAAGGTACGCGATGAGTGTGTGGAAGCGTGTGTGTGTTTTTATTGGTTTTATTCTATGTCTGTGCTTATCCTTTTTGGATTCTGTTTGTGAGGATCAGTGTCTGTGTGTGTGTGTGTGTGTGTGTGTGTGTTGTGCGTGTGTGTATGTGTATGTTATTGTTGGTTTTATTTTATGTCTGTGCTTATCCTGTTTGGATTCTGTTTGTGAGGATCAGTGTCTGTGTTTGTGTGTGTGTGTGTGTGTGTGTGTGTGTGTGTATGTGTATTTATGTGTGTAATCTTTTTGACTTCAGCAGTTCTGAATCAGCTG
>PYXC01001316.1:20000-25000 GCA_015244755.2 Tenualosa ilisha
CAGTTTTCACCACTCGCTGCAGAGCCTTGTGACCAGCGACAGAGCAATTTCCATACCAAACTGTCACACAGTTAGTCAGGATGCTCTCGATCGCACAGCGGTAGAAATTGCTCAGGATGCCAGTGGACAGGTGGTTTTTCTTTAGTGTCCTTAGGAAGAAGAGGCGCTGGTGGGCCTTCTTGACCAGGCTTGAGGTGTTGGTCGACCAGGACAGGTTCTCGGAGATGTGGGTCCCCAGGAATTTGAAGCTGGAAACACGTTCCGCAGCCATACCATTGATGTGAATGGGGTCGTGGGTGTTTCCCTTCTCTTTCCTGAAGTCCACGATGAATGCCTCTCCCTTGACTTTAGGTCCTTTATGCCACACTAAAGCTACTTCACAAGAAAACAGTACAGAGGCGCTGAATTTATGGTCTGGGATTGTGCACTGACAGCACATACAGTTGAAACCTCTTGGTGTAGGCTGTCTCTGTGGGCTGTCAGGCTGAGGTGGAAAGGGTCAGCAATGGAATAACCTATTCTGACCCATGTGAAAGATTCTATCAGGTCTATCAGGAATACAAAGGCAGAGTCACTGCAGAAGTCAAGTGTAGGGTGGGCCCCACTAGTAGAGAATAGAGATAGATGGGGTACAGTGAACAAAAGCTAAATGTTTTATATGTATTTTTATATTATCTATCTTTTGCAATGCATATTGACAATAAATTTAGGATCACACACTATAAACAACACAGCTACACACTAATGGCAATAATTCGCAGGCCTGTACGAGGCCAATATTATTACTATTTGGGGAACTGTGACCATCACTAATCCATGCAGAGGCTCATTTGTGTTATGTATAATGGTGTCATCATGTCCGTTTAAAGTGTCCATTCAAAGAAAATGAATGTGGTGGCAACGGGCTCTAATCTAAATGGTTAGAGGAGAATGGACAAAATGTTTGCTTACACGGCCAAGCTGTCACGACGCGCTGCTGAAGCATTTGACAGTATGGTGCGAGGTTTGTAAACAGAGCACATCCTGGAAGCTACCAAAGACTGCGGGGTGACATCGGATTGGCAGTTTTCTCTCGGCAAGTCACGGACAAACCAGGGCGCATTACGAAACAAATGGCTTTATCGCTAAAACACTAGTCGCGTAAAATTCACCGATGTTGCATTAGTTGATGTTACTTACATGGATATTCGTTCAATTTAAAACAAACAGTCGTGTTTTTTCACCCTCTCAGGTCGCGTACTTGTGCCACTCCCATCGCCCATCAGGAAGTGCTTAGGTCAGTGTCCGTCTCTTGGACGGAATCAACTCAATGTTTGTTTCCCAGAGCATCACTTTTTCAGAAACAGCAGACGGCATGGCCGTAGTACCTACACTGCACAGTATGGCAGTGTTGCAGTCCGTTTAGCTGATTCGTTCGTTCATTTTGCTTGGCAACTGACTAAACGCAGCAGTCGGATTTGGACACTGGAGGCATCAAACGGCGAATACTACGAGTGCGAGCGAGATCATACTGTAATTGCCTTATTTGAGATATTCAGGTCCTCTTATTATTGGTAAGTCGTGTGTGTGTGTGTGTGTGTGTGTGTGTGTGTGTGTGTGTGTGTTGGCGTGTGTCTGCCATGAGTGGTCGCTGAAAGAACACTGCGTTTGGTGTGTTCATCTGGTTTATGCTTAGGCATTTCTTCTGTTGTTGTAACCGATGTCATTGTTGCAAAGCATTTTCGTAGAATAATCTGCAGTGTGACAGCCAGCCTACCCACCAGCACAGCATTCAGAGAACACAACACAACAACGAATGTAACGTTATGGTTACTTAGCCCTGGCGCCTGCCTGCTTGTTTGGCAGTGATACATTACCTTATACCTTGTATGAGTTATTTTGTAATATGGAGTTAAAGAGAGATCTCTACTACTCCAGCCTTTGAATGTGAATGAATCACGAGCGTTGGCGATGCACCGTGACGTAACCGCTAACGTTACTGGACAGTCACGGATGAGTTCTCTCTCCTTTGATTGCGACGGGTGTTGCCCCAGCGCGCTTCCGCCACCAGCTGATGGATGAAGAGGATGGGGGCACAAAAGGGCTTGTTTGTTGTTTAGAATAGTGTTGTGTTCCGACAGGGAGGCCCGCTTCCACATCTTAATTTTGCTCTGTTGCCTCTTCACGCTTCTCGCTGTTACACACAGCTTTTTTTCCTGTCTTCACACCGCCCCCCTCTCTAACACACACACACACACACACACAAACACACATGCACAACAGCTCTGGCAGAAAATGAGTCATGAGAATATGTGTGAAAAGACATTGGTGGAGTTTGTGGGTAGGAACTGTGAAGCCTGTCTGGTCCCTCTGTGTTCCTCTGTTATATGCCACTATGTATATGGGCATTGCATGTTGAAATGCGCGGGCATGTGATTCCTTTTATTGTGTTCGTGTGTGTGTTTAGCCTAAGTGCTGGTGTAAGCGCTTGGGCTTACATGGCCTTACCCAGTCAGCCTCCAGCCTCCAGCTCCCTTAAGCTCACCACCCTCTGAGATGCCTGTCCATCTGTCTGTCTGTCTGCATGCCTGCCTGACCAATTCATTTTCATTCACTTTGGTGCAGTTCATCTATTGGTTTATCATTATTGTTGTGTGTGTGTATCTTGCCTGGCCCGAGCTCGGCCCTCTTGCCCTGGCAGGTGCGTAGGTTTTTCAGTCAAAAAAGAACTAGAAAGGTAGAGGTGAGAGTTTGCCTTTGACTCAATCAATATTATTTTTGTTTAAGTGTCCAGTACTCAGCCTGGGCCCATACTCAGTTCTCCTGTGTGTGTTTGTGTGTGTGTGTGTGTGTGTCTGTGCGAGTCATTTTCCCTGTGCTATCCAACTCCATTATGTAATGATGTTTCAGAGCCGACAGATGATCTGTCCCCAACCCTCTAGCGGGTAGAGGGTAGAGGGTGAGCTTTTCACCTCACAGTGTCTGTTTGGGCACATGCCCTGCTCATGTGCTGCTTCATTTTAGATAAAAAAAAAAAAATAAAATAAAATAAATAAATAAATATATATATATATATATATATAAAATATATTTTTTAAAAAGTATATTGCACTGGTGCAGTTGCAGAGTGCTTTGTAAACACATTACATTGTGCATTGGAAAAAGTGCAGAAACAAAAATGTATAAGAGCACACTGGAAAAAAAAAAAAAAAACATCTTCTGTCCCTTATCTGTATCTCAGAAGCATTGGCACAGTGAGCTTTGTGTCGTCTCTTGAAAGGTCACAGGGGGATGTCATGATGGTGTGTGTGTGTGTGTGTGTGTGTCTCCTCACAGCTCTGTCTGCTGACATGCACACTAACATCTCTGTTTGGCAGGACTTGTCAGTCTAGACCACTGCATGCTGCAGGTGTGAAGCTGTATTGTGTTTCCATCTGCAAGACAGTAACAGAGGCGTATTGGGGCGATGGTAGTGGTTAGTGGTTAAGGAACTTGGCTAGCATGCTAGTAGCCTGAAAAGTGGGTTCGAATCCCAGCTACCACCGTTGTGCTCCTGAGCAAAGCACTTAACCCTAAGTTGCTCTGGGGAGAGTGGCTCTGAACAATTGATAGTTGACAAAAGTAAGTCGCTTTGGATAAAAGCTTCTGCTAAATGCATAAATGTAATGTAATGTAACAGAGGTGCTGTGTCCCAGGGGCCCTCAAACTGTGTTGGACCCCTCATGGAGCAGAACATTTTCATAGGACCCCAGATAAATGCTACATACATTTCCAGTGAAGTGCCTGGTAGTTAGCAGACTGGTTTGGTCCAAAATGACACAGATTTGCAACATGGAGTCCGGGGACAGAACCTGGGTTGCCTTATTATGGGTCGAGAGACGTAACTACTGTTCCACCGCTTTAGATGTAACCCTATAGGCTTAACAACTTTTCACAGACCCCCTGGCAACATGCTGTGGACCCAAAGAAGTCCCCAGACCCCACTTTGAGAACCAGTGCCGCGTGTTTTGTGATGTTGACACGCGACAAATGGACTGCATTTATGTAGAGCTCTCACTGTCCTTGAGCACTGAAGTGTTTTACCGTCATCCGTTCACACATAGCTTTGGATTGATTCAGATTAAGTGTGAACTGCATGAGAATCAGAATGGATTTCCGATGACGAGACAGCAAAGCTTAGGTGTGTATAGCTTCAAAACGTGTTTATGATGTAACTGTGTGTGTGTGTGTGTGTGTGTGTGGTTTTTTTTTGTGGATGGTGTGTGTGTGACAGAGAGAGAGGCTACATTGACATTGTGTGTGTGTGTGTGTGTGTGTCGTTCACATTAATATTGATCTCTTCGTGCTGTGGTAGAATGCATGCAGTGCTGGTATGTTACTGTGAAATGACTCTTTGTGTTTTAATCGACCTGACTGATTTTGTGTCTGTGTGTGTTCGAAAGAGAGAGAGAGAGAGATGGGGCGGGGGGGGTTGCATTGACATTGTGTGTGTGTGTGTGTGTGTGGGGCGGGGGTGGATGGGTGGGTGCTCTGTTAGCTAAGAAGGTGTTCACCAGTTTATCTACACACACAAAAACCTAGACAAAGAAAGTTTCTGACACTCACACACACACACACACACACACACCATTTACACATGCATGCAGTGATAAGCTGCTGTCCAGCTGTCGTGTCTATCTAGTTCACCTTATCATCTACACTGTTATTAATTGGGACAGTCTGACAGTCTGCGGGGTTGGGGTGCAGAATGAGGACAGTTTGAAAACACACACACACACACACACACACACACACACACACACACACACACACACACACACACACACACACACACACACACACCATTGATTTATAGCCTATACTATTTTAGGAACTTGAGAAGCATTAAAAGCCTATGACCATAAGAGTGGTTTGTGTTTGTGTATGTGCGTGTGTGTGTGTATGTGCGTGTGTGTGTGTGTGTGCGTGTGTGTATCACATTGAGCCACTGGAGCTTTACTTCTAGAAGACTTACTCAGGCC
>PYXC01001316.1:30000-37500 GCA_015244755.2 Tenualosa ilisha
TACTCAACTGAAGTAATCTCTCTCTTGCGCACACACACACACTCACACACACACACACACTTTGCTGTAGCTACAAAGGAAGTATAGATTTGTGGAGCCCATGTGACCTTGTGAATGAGGAAGTCTAGGTGGTCTTGTGCGGAGTCTCTGTTCCTCTTTCTGTCAGGGTAAGTCATTAGACAGATACAGAAAGGACTCTACTGTATGTACAAAACTTCATTCTGAGAGACCTTGAACATACATACACTGTGACTCAGCAAGGGATGTAATAACAGACAAAGGACAAAATGTTGAGTCAGTAGTGGTGTAAAGATGACCAGGGAGAGACACTGACTGTTGTCCTCCTCTGATTACACAGCTCTCCGACTCTGTCATTGGTTTAACTGACCTTCTGATAAGAATCACAGAAACATTACACACCTCTCCTACTCTGTCATTGGTTCAACCGACCTTCTGATAAGAATCACAGAAACATGACAAAAGTTATTTATTTATTTGGATGAGAGCTTTTGAAGATTCATTTTTAGTTTTAAGGGGTCCGCTAGATAGACAAGACCTAATTCTGGTTTGCACTCTCAACGGGAGAGAGTTTGTAGGTTGGAGTAGTTAGTAAAGGCTGTGTGTGTGTGTGTGTGTGTGTGTGTGTGGATATGAATCCATCCATAGTTATGAGTGTAGGGTTAGTAGATGTAGCTTCATGGAGTTGGAGCAGTGTGAGTTAGTGAAGGCTGTGTGTGTGTGTGTGTGTGTGTGTGGTGTGTGTGTGTGTGTGTGTGTGTGTGTGTGTCACATGAGGAATATTGATGAAGGCCTGATGGTTTTGGCCCAGACAAGCTCAGTGTGTTTGTGAGCACACATCACCTGTTTTCCCTTGAGCATACACGTCACCTGCTCTCCCTCAAACACACACACACACATACACATACACACATACACACACACACACGCACACATCACCTGCTCTTGTGTTTGTGTTTGCTTTGTTGGGCTACATGCGGATGTGACCTAAATGCTGTTTCAGCAATCAGTGGTGAAATGTGGTGTGTGTGTGTGTGTGTGTGTGTAAGAGAGACAAGGGGAGAAAGAGGGAGGTAGAGAGAGAAAAAGAGAGAGAGATGACAGTGCATTACTTGCATTGTTTCTCTCTCTCTCTCTCTCTCTTTTTCTCTTTTTCTCTCATGCTCTCTTTCTGTCTCCCTTCTACTTCCATTTTGCCTTGCCTGGACCTTTGTTTTCTGTCCTTCTTTTTTCTGTTCTTCTTTTTTCCTTCTCTCTCTCTCTCTCTCTCTCTTCTTTCTGTTCTCAATATGTCTCATCTCTCTCTCTACCCCCCCAGGCGCTGCAGAGTATCTGAAGTACTCTCTGCTGCCACGCCGTCTGATCATCGGGAAGCGTCTGGCCCAGTGCCTGCACCCTGCCCTGCCCCAGTGGTGTCCACCTCAAGGCCCTCGGAGACCTACGAGATCATCTTCAAGATCATCGGCACCAAATGGCTCGCCAGGGACCTCTTCATCTACAGGTCTGTGTGTGTGTGTGTGTGTGTGTGTGTGTGTGTGTGTGTGTGTGTGTGTGTGTCAGTCATGGATAAATAAAGACTGTGATGCGAATGAAATGCACTTAATGTGGAAACACACAGATAAGACAATAAAGAACGAAGTGAATGAAGAAAAGTTTTTTCACAAGCCTCAAATCATGAGTCTGGCTTCTGTCCCAAACTGTTGGAAGGACAAATCTCAAGTTTCAGGTCACTCTGTGTGTGACTCCAGTCTTAATTGCACTCAGAAATGTGAGTCTCCTATATTTAGTCAATGTTTGTATTTTAGCAGAAAAAAGGGGAGAGTTGGCAGATATTTGTGATGCTCTGTCTGTAACCTTAGGATGTATTTCAGTGTCTGTGCCTGTGTGTGTGAGAGTTTGTGGTGTATGCGTGTAGTTTTAATACTCACCTGTGTGTGTGTGTGTGTGTGTGTGTGTGTGTGTGTGTTGCAGTTCGGGGCTGTTCCCCTTGCTGAGTCACGCTGCGATGGCGGTGAAGCCGGTGCTGCTGGGGCTGTATGAGCGCTACTTTCTCCCCCTGCAGAGGGCGCTATTGCCCAGCCTACAGGCCTTCGTCATGGGCCTACTGCCCGGCCTAGAGGAGGGACTGGAGGTCTACGACAGGTACACACACACACACACACACACACACACACACTCACACTCACAAACAGTGAAACCGCTGCATGCATGCTTGCATGCTTTATTGTTACTATGTCCAGCCGATGCTTGATGACCTTTTATCCAACCTTCCTCATATGCACACATCTCTAGCATCTCTATGCTTCTACACCAGCGCTTCTCAATTATTTTCTGTTACGCCCCCCCTAGGAAAAAGAAAGCATTTCGCGCCCCCACTCTCTGCTCTACGCTAATATGCACACGTGCCCATCTCTGTGCTGCTACACTAATATGCACACATGCTGAGCACTGGAGCGTGAAGCGTCCATTTCTGGATACACACTGACCATCTGGCCCGTCTTCTCTCAGTACAGCTCAGTTCAATAGTGTTGTGCTGTATTTCTATTCTGTTTGATTCTCTCTCCTTTTCTATTGTAAGTTTATATATGGACAACTAAACAAGAATAGAAAAGACATCAAAATACAATAAACCATTAAGTGTCTCTCTCTCTCTGTCTGTCGTGTCTCTCTCTCTCTTTCTCTCTCTGTCTGTCTGTCTTGTCTTTCTCTCTCTCTGTCTGTCTGTCTGTCTGTCTATCTGTGTGTCTCTCTCTCTCCTCCAGGACGGATGCTCTGCTGTGCCGGCTGGGGGTTCTGGTGGGCCAGCGGGTGCTTTACGGGGCGCTGTGGGGCTCGGTGCTGGTTTGCCCGCTGGTGCGACTGCCCGCCACCTCTTCATCGTGTCCCACTTCGACCGCATGGCCGCGCCATGCCTCCAGAGAGACATGCTGGGGCACTGACCACAGACTGGTGGTGAGAGAGGGAGAGAGAAAGAGAGAGAGAGAGAGAGGGAGAATAAGAGAGAGGGGGTGGGGGGTGGGGGGATTTATTGATTGCATGGCAGCACTATGCCAGCAGAGAGATATGCTTGGCACTGGTGGTGAGATTGGGGGAGGGAGGGAGAGAGGGAGGGTGAAAGAGGAGCCCAGAGTGAAAGAGAGATTCATTGACCGCATGGCATCACCAGCCCTGCAGAGAGACGTGCTGGGCACAGGAGGGAGAGGGAGGGAGGGAGGGAGGGAGGGAGAGAGAGAGAGAGAGAGGGAGGGAAGGAGGAATACGGACAGAGGGAGGGAGAGAAAGAAAGAGGGTACAGATGGAGGGAGGGAGGGAGGGGAGAGAGATGGGAGGTACAGACAGAGGGAGGGAGAAACAGGAGATGTGGATGAAAGAGAGATAAGGAGAGCTGGGGAGAGAGAGAGAGAGAGAGCAGGACCTTTACTTCTACTCAGGAGGGAGAACACACATGTTTGGGCAGAAACACACATGTTTGGGCAGAAACACACATGTTTTGGCAGAAACACACATGTTGGGCAGAAATCTCAGGTGTGAAAGACTCGTGTTGTCCTATTCTCAAAGAAACTATAATAGTCATATTCTCCAAGAGGGTGTTTTGCCATCCCTGAGACAGCGAGCCGGGAATGAAGCTGATGAGTGTGTAGTTATTTTGGTGCCTATGAGAAGCACATGGTCTGAGTGGGTTTATTATCAGTTGGTTTGGACACAGTGTGTGTTTGTAATGAGAGTGTGTGTTTGGCCACAGTGTGTGTTTGTAATGAGTGTGTGTTGGGTCACAGTGTGTGTTTGTAATGAGAGTGTGTGTTGGGCCACAGTGTGTGTTTGTAATGAGAGTGTGTGTTGGGCCACAGTGTGTGTTTGTAATGAGAGTGTGTGTTGGGCCACAGTGTGTGTTTGTAATGAGAGTGTGTGTTGGGCCACAGTGTGTGTTTGTAATGAGAGTGTGTCTGATTGTCATATTCATCAGTCCAATGAAATGAGGGGAAATGAATGCAATGAAGAAGAAATCTGAAGACTTTGTTCTGGAGCTAGACAGGGCAGGAGAGGAGAGGAGAAGTGTACAGGTGTCTCAGTGGAGTGTGTGTGGGTGTGTGTGTGTTGTGTGTGTGTGTGTGTGTGTGTGTGTGTGTGTGTGTTTGTGTGTTTACTTAGCTTTGTTGGTTGTGCTGATAAAGACTCTGCTTGTCCCCCCCCCCCTCTCTGTCCTCCACAGGTGCGCTCTATCTGTCTCTCTCTGCAGGACTCTAATGTTCTGGTGCAGAGAAACATGCTGGAGATCCTCCTCTACTTCTTCCCCTTTGCCACCTCTTTGGTCAGTCCACTATTTACACTGTGTGTGTGTGTGTGTGTGTGTGTGTGCGTGCGTGCATGCATGTGCGTGCGCGTGTGTGTACATGCATGTGTCTGTGTGCGCATGTGTGTGTGTCCTTTCTGTTTAACTGGTTGCTTCTATTGCAACCTCTGCCTTTCGCTTACATGGACAATCAGCCTTGATATTGATCAGTGATTAGTGAACCTCAGTGTAATCAGCCACGTTCTCTCTTGATCAGTGATTAGTGAACCTCAGTGTAATCAGCCACGTTCTCTATTGATCAGTGATTAGTGAACCTCAGTGTAATCAGCCACGTTCTCTCTTGATCAGTGATTAGTGAACCTCAGTGTAATCAGCCACGTTCTCTATTGATCAGTGATTAGTGAACCTCAGTGTAATCAGCCACGTTCTCTATTGATCTGTGGTTAGTAGTCTTCAGTTTCAGCTTCTTTATTGATTGGTGATTAGTGTGCAAAGTAATTAATCAGCTTCTGTATTAATTGGTGATCATCAGTGTAATCAGCCAGCTTCTGTGTTATTGATTGATTGGTGATCAGTGTGATTGCTGTGCTGACCAGTGTTAGTGGTGTTGTGCTGCTGTGTGTGTGTGTGCTGTTGCTGTAGGACCCTGCAGAGGGAGCCATCCCCCTGAGCAGAGAGGACATGATCACAGTGGTGTCCGCTGCCACTCTCACACTGCTCCGCAGGGACATGTCACTCAACAGACGCCTCTACGCCTGGATACTAGGTACACACACACATACACACACACACACACACACACACACACACACACACACACACACACACACACATTCAGGTCCTGTAAAAGAATCTGCATGCAGATACAAGGTACACACACACATAGTCACTAATGTCACTTAACAGACGCCTCTACGCCTGGATACTAGGTGCACATACACACACACACACACACACACATTCAGGTCCTGTAAAAGAATCTACACGATACTAGGTACACACACACACATACTCTCTTTCATCCACCACACACATTCAAGGTTTGGACAGGATTGTAGTCAGACGTATCAGTTGTGTAGAGTACTGGTCCAGCATTCAATAATTTAACCCCCAACCCCCTTTCTCTTTCTGTGTGTGTGTGTGTGTGCGTGTGTGTGTGTGTGTGTGTGCGTGTGTGTGTGTGTGTGTGTAGGAACTGATATTAAAGGAGGTATGGTGGCTCCTGACCCTACCCAGTCAACTACATTAGAGGAACACATTGCATTCTACTTCAATACATACTCCAGAGAACTACTGGTGGAGGTGTGTGTGTGTGTGTGAGGTGTGTGTGTGTGTGTGTGTGATGTGTGATGAACGTTTCTCGGTTCTTTGTGAGACTCTCACAACACTGTGGTTAAAGTATGTGCCATTTCCTTTCCCTCTAGGCTCTGGTCAGCATTCTGAAGCAGAAGGATTCCGAGGCCGACCCAGAGAATGTTCTAGAATATCTCAAACCATTCCGGATCATCATCAGTCTGCTGGACAAACCAGAGATTGGTGCATACAGTTTATAATTGTTTACACACACACACACACACACACACTACACAAACACACACACACACACACATACACAGAAACACACAGACACACACACGCACACACACATTAAATACATAACAGTGTGACTTTCTTTGGTAGATAAGAAATGCTAATATTAACTTACCACCTGTAAATATGATGCCATTCGTCCATTTGTTAACTCTCCACCCTCTAAGGTTACAGTTCCTTATTCTCGCTCTCTCTCTCTCTCCCTCTCTCTCTTTCTCTCCCTCTCTCTCCTCTCTTGCTGCTTCCTCTGTCTGTCTTGCACCCCCACCCCTCATCTCTCTCTTTTTTCTCTCTCTCTCTCTTCTCTTGCTGCTTCCTCTGTCTGCCTTGCACCCCCACCCCTCATCTCTCTTTTTTCTCTCTCTCTCTCTCTCTTCTCTTGCTGCTTCCTCTGTCTGCCTTGCACCCCCACCCTCATCTCTCTTTTTCTCTCTCTCTCTCTCTCTTCTCTTGCTGCTTCCTCTGTCTGCCTTGCACCCCCACCCCCCTCTCTCTCTCTTTCTTTCTTTCTTTCTTTCTTTCTCTCTCTCTCCCTCTCTCTGCGTCAGGTCCAGTGCTGGTGTCTGACGTACTACTGGAGGTGGTGAGGGCTTTCTACTGCTACTGCAGAGACACGGTGGGTGGGGACAGCCTCAGCTCCAGCACCTCCTCCACCAGCAACCACATCACCAGGTGAAGCCCTTTAGTGCTGCTCCTGCTACTGTATCTGGGCAAGATACAAAGAGAAGTCAACCAACTGGTCAGCTGTAGGGGGTGAGAGAGAAAAGGGCAGAGACAGAGAGGAGAGAGAGATAGAGGGATGAATGGAGAGAGAGGGGAGTGAGAGAGAGAGAGAGAGAGAAAAGGCAGAGAGGCAGGCACTGAGAAATCAGATGGAATCAAGGCCAGTATTGGCAATCAAACATGAACATGTTACTGTTGAAAAGAGCGAATGATATAAGGGTGTGCAGAGTTATGTCCAAAAGATATGCCTCAATCTTTATATCTGTTCTCTCTCTCTCTCTCTGTCTCTGTCTCTCTCTCCCTCTCTCTCTCTATCTCTATGTGTGTGTGTGTGTGTGTGTATGTATGAGCAGTAAAATGAAGGAGAATAAGGTCACCTCTGAGATCATAAAAACTGTCAACATGCTCTTCAACTCAATGAGTTCCGACTACCTGTGGGACTACCTCACCAAACTCTTCCACACCTGCCTCAGGTAACACGCACACACACACACACACACATACACTGTGCACACAGATACAAACAAACACACACACACACACACACGCATACTCTGCACACACAGATACAAACACACACACACACATACATCATTACACATACATCACATACATAATGTTTTTTGTGTCTTGGTCAGTTCGCCTGGATCAGCGGCTGAGTCTCAATCCTGGAGCTCTTCTCCATCTGTGACCGAACTTTCAACTCTCATCATATTTCTGCTGGACGTCATACCACTGGTACACTCACACACATACTCTCTCTCTCACACACTCACACACACACACACTCTGTAGTTCTGCAGTAGTAGTTTATAGCTCAACATTCACTTTGTGTTGTTACTGCATTGCCACTTGTTGGGATGTTGCAGTATATTTCA
>PYXC01001316.1:42500-50000 GCA_015244755.2 Tenualosa ilisha
CACACGCGCGCTCACACACTCGCACTCGCACACACACACATGTGGCGGAGGTGCGGCCCCAGACGCGGACGCCCTCGTCCTGCTGGACCCTGAGGAGGGGGGCGAGGTGTCGGAGGAGGGCCTGGTGGACTTTGGGCGTCTGTCGGAGGCAGCGTCTCACGAGCGCCCCCTGCAGGTGGCTCTACTGCGTCTGCTGCGCGTGCTCATCGTCCTGGAGCATCACGTGTGGCCTAGCAACCCGTCACGGGCACATCCCAATGGGGCAGCTGCTGGGGACAACCACTTGCATCAGCACCAGCACCAGCACCACCACCACACAGCATCTGGTTCCTCTGCATCCCAGAATGCACCTGGCTCGTCGCTGGCGCGGGAGTGGCACACGGCTGTGCTGTACCAGCAGTCCATCCGGGCACTGCAGTATGTGCAGGTAGGGCGTAGTGTGAGCACAGACACCCAGTATGTGCAGGTAGGGCGCAGTGTGAGCACAGACACCCAGTATGTGCAGGTAGGGCGCAGTGTGAGCACAGACACCCAGTATGTGCAGGTAGGGCGCAGTGTGAGCACAGACACCCAGTATGTGCAGGTAGGGCGCAGTGTGAGCACAGACACCCAGTATGTGCAGGTAGGGCGTAGTGTGAGCACAGACACCCAGTATGTGCAGGTAGGGCGCAGTGTGAGCACAGACACCCAGTATGTGCAGGTAGGGTGCAGTATGAGCACAGACACCCAGTATGTGCAGGTAGGGCGCAGTGTGAGCACAGACACCGGTGTCCATTTCATCTGTATTCTCTTATATAATAGTCTGATTCATTAGGGTTAATTCAAGCCTGACACAGATTCCCTGATTTGATTCCATTTCAAGAAGATTCAGTTCAATAAAATTCAGTTTCATTTTGATGTGGTAGGTGTGAGGAACAAAACTGTGTTTAAAACAAGCATGCTTGCAAATGCAGAATCACAAGAAATAATTAGTAAAGTATATTGCATGTTAACAAATACATGTATACAAATGCACGAGTCACAACTTGTGAATAGTTGCTTTGGCAGACAATATATAAAATCCTAGCTATGCCAAAGTGCATCCACATTTACTTTTATGCATTTAGCAGAAGCTTTTATTCAAAGTGACTTGCATAAAGAGGCTTAACATTCAAGCTACAACACAATTAAATACCTTACTAAGAGTGCAACTTGCAGGACAGGAACAGGAAACAGGAAATTGGCAGCAGATGAAAGTGCAGGAGTTGGGTGCATTGTAAGTGCATTCCAGGTATTTAGATGTTTTAAGGCAAAAGGTGATCACAGAAGAGCTTTCTTGGTGTCAGAAGAGCTTTCTTGGTCTTAGAAGAGCTGGGTCTTTCTTGAAGGAGGAGAGGGTATTCCACCAGATAAGAATAGTCTGGATTGACTTGTGTGTTGGCAGTGTGAGGACCAGATGAGAATAGTCTGGATTGACTTGTGTGTTGGCAGTGTGAGGACCAGATGAGAATAGTCTGGATTGACTTGTGTGTTGGCAGTGTGAGGATCAGATAAGAATAGTCTGGATTGACTTGTGTGTTGGCAGTGTGAGGATCAGATAAGAATAGTCTGGACTGACTTGTGTGTTGGCAGTGTGAGGATCAGATGAGAATAGTCTGGACTGACTTGTGTGTTGGCAGCACGAGCCGATTTTCTTTGGAGGAAACTATATGGCCAAATATGACTTGAATTAGTAGATTAGTTTAATCAGTGAATTTGTGTGTGTTTGTGTTTGTGTGTTTGTGTGTGTGTGTGTGCCCGTGTGCATGTGCGTGTGCCTGTGCACGTGTTTGTGTGTGTCTGTGCGTGTGCCTGTGCATGTGTGTGTGTTTGTGTGTGTGTGTGTGTGTGTGCGCGCACAGGCCCACCCTCTGACAGCCCAGGGTATGTTTGTGTCTGCGGCGGGCCGGGCGCTCCAGCCCCAGTACAGCCACAGTCTGCACCCAGCGTGGGTGGAGCTCCTGGGGGCAGCCCTGCCCTTCCTGGGCCGCTCCCTGGGCCTCATCGCCGCTCCGCTACTCAGCCAGATGTGCCGCAACCTGGACGAGCTCGTCAAAGCACACGAGCACGACGGGGCTAAGGGCATGCAAAGGTGAGCCGTAGTGTCTGTGTGTGTGTGTGTGTGCGCGTGTGTGTGCGCGCGTGTGTGTAAATTGCCCTTAAGGAGGTCAGCTGGATGCAAATGAACTTTGAATGTTAATGACTCCTATCCTGTGTCTAAAGAAGAACATTGCTCATAATTACCCAGTGGTTGGTGAAAGGGTGTGTCTCTGTGTGTGTGTGTGTGTGTGTGTGTGTGTGTGTGTGTGTGTTGTGTTGGGCAGCTCAAGTCTGAAGAAGGAGAACATCGCTCCTGATTATCCACTGACCATATTGGAGGGACTCACAGACATCACACACTACTGTCTGCTGGAGAACAAGAAGGTAATCACACACACACACACACACACACACACACACACACACACACACACACACACACACATACACACACACACAGACATCACACATTACTATCTGCTGGAGAACAAGAATGTAACCACACCCACACACACACACACCCACACACCCTTACACACACACACCCCTACACACACAGCTGTGTATGTTTGTGAGTGTGTTATGAAGCCCAGTTTGCCCCCCCCCCCCCATTCTGTTATTGTGAGTGTGTTCCTTCTGGTTCTCAGGGTGCAGATGCCGCTGACGTGCGGAACGCTCGCAATGCTGTGCTGGAGGAGTTTCCGCACATGCTCAGTAGCATGGCGCTGCTGTGGGGTGTGGTCAAGGGGGATGATTCTCAGCGCAGGGGCACAGACTCCACCCACTTGAACCGTCATTCTGCCACCTCGGTCTACTTCAAAAACACCAAGGTGTGTGTGTGTGTGTGCGTGTGTGTGTGTGCATGTGTGTGCAAATAGGATGTGTATTCATAGTAAACCATGTTTTCCAAGCAGATAAATAATACCGTTTGCGTATGTGTGTGTGTGTGTGTGTGTGTGTGTGTGTGTGTGTGTGTGTACGTGTGCATCTGTATATTTGTCCCATAGATTCTCCGTCAGAAGGTTCTAGACTTCCTGACTCCTCTGACTCAGCAGTACGGGGTGCAGCTGATGGCCTCTGTGGCTGCTGTGTGGAGCAGCCGCAAGAGCAGGAAGAGACACGCCAAGAACAAGGTGCACACTGATGACATACTCATGACTTCACAAGGCGCACACTGATGACATACTCATGACTTCACAAGGCGCACACTGATGACATACACATGACTTCACAAGGTGCACACTGATGACATACTCATGATTTCACAAGGTGCACACTGATGACATACTCATGACTTCACAAGACGCACACTGATTACATACTCATGACTTCACAAGGTGCACGCTGATGACATACTCATGATTTCACAAGGTGCACACTGATGACATACCCATGACTTCACAAGGTGCACACTGATGACATACCCATGACTTCACTAGCACCATTGTGTTATTCAGAACTATCTTAGGAGTTATTTCAATTTCAGAATGTATTTGTACATTATGAATGTATATGAAATACTAGATTGTAATGTGTGTGTGTGTGTGTGTGTGTGTTTGTGTGTGTGTGTGTGTGTGTGTGTGTGTGTGTGTGTGTGTGTGTGTGTGTGTGTGTGTGTGTGTGTGAACGTACATGCAGATTTTGCCTGAGGCTACTGAATCTCGTCTGACCATCGTACACCTGGTGAAGTCTCTGAGCTCCCTGCGCACAGACACCATCCTACAGCTCGTCAAAGAGGTGGTGAAGAAACCACACCAGATTAAAGGAGACCAGGTACACAAACACACACACCTACACAAACACACACACACTCAGTCTTACACTCACACCTGTATTCAGAAGCCTGTTACGTCAGTTAACACCATTGTCTTGTCTATGGCAGAAATCTACTCTAGTGGACATCCCCATGCTCCAGTTCAGCTATGCTTTCATCCAGAGGTGAGCCCCATGCACACAGTGTCTGATGGCTGACCCAGGGTCAGTGTGGGGGAGGGTGAGCCCCATGCACACAGTGTCTGATGGCTGACCCAGGGTCAGTGTGGGAGAGGTGAGCCCCATGCACACAGTGTCTGATGGCTGACCCAGGGTCAGTGTGGGAGAGGTGAGCCCCATGCACACAGTGACTGATGGCTGACCCAGGGTCAGTGTGGAGGGGGGTGAGCCCCATGCACACAGTGTCTGATGGCTGACCCAGGGTCAGTGTGGGGGAGGTGAGCCCCATGCACACAGTGTCTGATGGCTGACCCAGGGTCAGTGTGGAGGGGGGTGAGCCCCATGCACACAGTGACTGATGGCTGACCCAGGGTCAGTGTGGAGGGGGGTGAGCCCCATGCACACAGTGACTGATGGCTGACCCAGGGTCAGTGTGGAGGGGGGTGAGCCCCATGCACACAGTGTCTGATGGCTGACCCAGGGTCAGTGTGGAGGGGGGTGAGCCCCATGCACACAATGTCTGATGGCTGACCCAGGGTCAGTGTGGGGGACATTACCTTCTCATGTCACTAGAGCATTGAACCTTGGTCAGTCTCTTCTTTGGCTGGCCTGGTGTCAAGATGTTGCAACTGTGGCTTTTCCCTTCATGCTCTAGAGTACTCTGAGGCCAGTGATGGCTATTGAATATCTCTCCTAAGTGAACGTTTATTCCTGAGACATGAATATAAATATTATCTGAACACATAATAAGCAAACTTAAGTTACATTGTCCAGAACCTCTCTTCTTTATAAGACTGAGAAATGCTCCATGCTCCGTGAGTAAACCCGTTCTCTTGTGTTGTCCCCCCTGTAGTCTGCTTGCTCAGAGTCTCCATGAGAACGTGGTGCCCCTCCTCAGTCTGCTCAGAGAGTCGTCCCAGCTCAACCTGGCACCACCGGGACACTTCCTGCTTTTGGGGTGAGTCAGCGCAGCAGGCAGTGTTTAGTGCTGTCTGGACAGGAGTAGACCAGACTATAAGTTGCATTGTGTTTCTATAAGTCAGCAAACAGTGATTGGTGCTGTCTGGACCAGTCTGCCCATCAACATCTGCATTAGGATCCATGATTCAGCATGAAGCGATTAGTGCTGTTTGGACTAGACCAAAGTGCACAGCCATTAGCATCTCCATTAGGTGTTATGCATGGGTGTAATGATTCAGCGATTAATGCTGTCTGGAGTAGACTGTCCATCCATTAGTATTGATGTCTGTGTGAGGGTAGTAGAGGGGGTTTTCATGGCAGGAATGAGCCCTGAGAGAATGTATAAATAGTGGACGTCCCACAGAAGCATTATCTGTCCTGGGGGGATGGAACACAGGATATGACATCAGCATTGCCAGGAAATCACTCCTGCTGCCCAACATTATCCATCATGATCAAGTGAATAATGCATATTTGATAATATATGTGCATTAACGCAAATATAGCTACTTGTAAAGTGCATTAAAGTAATCTCTTAGTCTTCAGATCCAACACCATCCAGCTGATGGAGATGCATTAGATATTCATTGATATCTTGTGATAAACTTTCTTACTCCTCTTCTCTGTCTGCCTCATTCCCTTTTCTCTCTCGTTCTCTCTCATGGCTCTTGGTTTTGTCCTTTCTAACAGAATCCTGAATGACTTTGTGAATCGGCTCCCCAACATCGACAACAAGAGAGACACCAGAGAACTCCAGGTGAGGCCTTTACATGCCCCATTGTCAGCTATGACAAAGATCCACTACATCTCCTACTCTCAGATATGAGAAGCATCTACAAACAGGAACAGACATCCACTGCATTCCCCACCTCTCAGACATGACAAACATTTACAAACAGGAACAGCTTCAGACTGTCAACCTCTGTCAAAGGAGATTATCACATGCTCACTAAAGCTTTTCCAGTGTCAGAGATGAGAGATGTTTGGAAACAAACTCAATTTTAGGCAACTAACTACAAACAAACACAATTTCTGTCTGTCTTTAAAGTCTGTCTTTAGACAAATAACCACTAAACCTGTTTCACTTCCAGATAAATGTTGGGAAATGTTGACAAACACAAAATTGACAAAAAGCATAAAGCTGTTAATCCGGTTGTTCCACACTGTTGCCTGAAGTGTGTTGTCTCCATGGCAATGACCTTTGCAGGAAGTGACTCAGCGTATCCTAGAGGCAGTTGGGGGCGTAGCAGGCTCGTCTCTGGAGCAGACCAGCTGGCTGAGCCGTAACCTGGAAGTGAAAGCCCAGCCACAGGTCTGCCTGCAGGAGGATGACGACGACCCAGAGGACAACGACCTCTATGGTAACCATGGAAACAGTTTCAATTCAGTTTAGTTACTCAAAGAAATGAGTGAAGGAAAGTAACCCATATTTATTCTCTTTTCACCACCCTCTCTTCCTCCCTTTTTCTTCCTGTCCTTCTCTTTCACTTTTTCCTACTACCGTCTCACTCCTCTATCTCCCCCTCTCCTCTCCCTGTTTCCTCAGACTCAGCAGGTCAGGCCAGTGCCATGGTTTCCTCCTCAGCTCCCTCAGTCTACAGTGTGCAGGCCCTGGCCCTCCTAGCTGAGGTAACACACCTGACTGTCTGTGTTTGTGTGTGTATATGTGTGTGTGTGTGTGTGTGTGTGTGTGTGTATGCTTGTCTGTATGTGTGAGCATGACCACATGCTAAAGACCCTGGCCCTGGCCCTGCTTGCTGAGGTAACACACCTCACTGTGTGTGTGTGTGTGTGTGTGTGTGTGTGTGTGTGTGTGTGTGTGTGTGTGTGTGTGTGTGAGCTAGATCACATGCTACAGAGCATGTGTTTGTCCCAAGTGTATTTGTATGTGTGACAAGCATGTGATACTGTATAAATATTGAAGAAATATTCCTGTGTGTGTGTGTGTGTGTGTGCGCGCGTGTGTGTATGTGTGTGTGTAGGTTCTGGCTCCTCTTTTGGACATGGTGTACCGTAGTGATGAGAAGGAGAAGGCTGTGCCTCTGATCTCACGCCTTATGTACTACGTCTTCCCCTACCTGAAGAACCACAGGTAAACACCACTAGAACAGTTCTGTAGTTCTTATGTACTACGTCTTCCCCTACCTGAAGAACCACAGGTAAACACCACTAGAACCGTTTCTTTAGATCTTGCACACTAGGTCTTCCCCTACCTGAAGAACCACAGGAACAGCACAACCTACACAGAGCTAGTTGTAGAAGCGGAGTGGAACTAGTTGAGTATAAGTCTGATCGTACTGAGAGAACAGGACAGTCTCAGGACACTCATGTAAAGGGCATATGCCACAGGAGCCAGTGCCCCGTTTGAATGTATCTAACTAGAACTCTATATCTATCTTTCCCTCTCTCTCCCTCTCTCTCCTTCTCTCTCTCCCCCCTCCATCCATCCCCACCCCACCCCCAGTGCCTACAACATGCCTAGTTTCAGTGCGGGGGCCCAGTTGTTGAGCAGTCTGAGTGGGTACGCCTACACCAAACGCGCCTGGAAGA
>PYXC01001316.1:52500-55000 GCA_015244755.2 Tenualosa ilisha
GCGTCTCACAGAGAACCTGCGTATGGGTCAGACTGCCTCCATGACGGCTCAGATGTTCCTCATGTTCCGTGTTCTCTTGCTGCGGATCTCTCCACAGCACCTGACCTCCCTCTGGCCTATCATGGTCACAGAACTGGTGAGAACCGAGAACCTCATTTCCTGTTCACAACACCTGATCCTGTTCATGTTCCAGTTCTGAGTGTGTGGTACCAAGAACACAACACACTGCCATCCATCCATCCATCCATCTATTAATCCATCCATCCATCTATTAATCCATCCATCCATCAATCCATCCATCCATCCATCCATCCATCCATCAATCCATCCAGCCATCCATCCATGCATTTAAATTTTTTTTCTTGTCTGACTTCTCTCTATGTCAGCTTTAGTGTTGGATGTGCTTTTGTATGGCCCAACACCAAGAACCATGTGACCATGTTGGAAATCAGTGTTTTCTCTTTAACATCTTATTCAGTTCAGTTCAATTCAAATGTATTTATACAGCACCTTTTACAATAGTACTGTCTCATGGCGCTTCACAGAAGGAGCGCCCAAGAGCAACGGGGGCAAGAAATAACTCCCTTATGTTTAGTTAGTCTAGGAAGAAACCTTGGGCAGATCCACAACTCAAGGGGCTAACCCAACTGCCAGGGTCATGCAGGAAAGGTACAATCAGTAGCAACCATGATAGACTACAAGTTGTCTATGGTTTTAGCTAAGGATCAAAATAGTTCCAGAGTATTATGCCATAACATTACATGATAGTCAGTCCATAGGTGGTTATCAAGAATTATGGCTGGACAGTGTAGTAGAAGCCAGACATAGTGGTAAAGTCAAGGAGTGAGATGGACTAGATAGATTAGATTCAACTCTATTGTCTTTATTAGATAGATTCGATTCAACTCTATTGGATCATGGGGGTAACAGTAATGGTCCATTTGACAGTGCCATTGTGAGAGGGGGTCAGCCACAAAGCCTCAGGGAAGGGAGTCGGTCCAGGCAAGGGCATTTAGGAAGGACGTCTAGGATGGAAAGTCGGTCCTGGCATGAGACTCCCGTAGTGTTGGTTGCAGTCCTCAGGAGGGGAGGGTGACAGGAGTCCCCCGGAAGGAGGCAGGGATGACACTCAGCAGAGATGATTGTGGACAGAGGAAGCAAATGAGTTAGGCCAGGCTCACACATCAGTGATCATATGTGTCATTTGAACATACATATATGTATGTGTGTATATATATATATATATATATACAAGTAAAGAGAGAGAGAGTGAAAGAGAGAGAGAGACTTGTACAGTATGACACATGAAAGGGTTGTGGCGGCACTAGGTTATGGCAGCATAACTAAGGTATGGTACATGGCAACCCGGCACTACTGTAGGGATGGTCAGTGGCTCCACTGCACTGCAATATCCCTCACTATGGGAAACAGTAAAGAGGAAGGCTGTTAGTCTAGACTTAAAGGTATTGAGAGTGTCCGCACAAAAGACTCCTCCTCCTATCGGAGATTTTGATATTCTTGGGATTACAAGAAGACCAGCATTTTGGGATCTTAGGAGGGTGGTAAGGGACAAGTAAGTCTTCTGTGTAAATGTTGGAGCATGACCACTGAGGGCGTTGTAGGCTAGGAGGAATATTTTAAAATCAATTCGACTTCTAATATCCTTTATCCTTATTCTTTGGATATTTTGTCTGCTAATCCAAAAATAAAATCAATCAATCAATCAGTCCATCACGCAGGTGTCTGTGGCTGGCTAGACTGTCTCTAGTTTTCGTGTGTTGAGGAAAGGATTGGCAGTGTAATGTGGGGAATGTTGCTCCCCTCAGGCCAGGTGGTGAGTCTGTGTTGTATGATGCTTTGGGTGTGGCCTGAGGAGCTTTTATGGCCCTTGACTCTTTGCCGAATGGCTTTCTCTGAAGACTCGATTGTGTTTCGTTGTCTGTTTGATCCATAGCTCATTTTTTGAAGGCTTTCTTTGAAACTGCTGTTGTCTTGTTCTTGTCTGTCAGATCCGTAGTTTTGTTCGTCTAGAGAAATCTCTGATGGAGGACAAAGAGACACCAAAGTGAGTGGGTCAGACACTTACCCATGCCTACATTTCCCTAAAGCCTTTGAGACTCTGATAATACTGCGGCAAATTAATCTTTTCTCATTGTCTTTCTTTATTGTCCCTTCTCTCGCTGTGTGTGTCTTTGTGTGTGTGTGTGTGTGTGTGTGTGTGTGTGTGTGTGTGTGTCAGGAGTAAGGGTCGTGTTGCTCAGGAGAAGAACAGTGTTCTGACGTTCCCTCAGTCCGATCTGGACATGTATCTGTCTGCCTGCAAGTTCCTGGACATGGCCATCTCATTCCCACCAGAACGCATGCCACTCTTTCAGATGTGAGTACACACACACACACACACACACAAGCGCACATGTTGCACAGGTTTTAGATATTCAATTCAATTCAATTCAGTTTTATTTATACGGCGCCTTTTACAATAGTATTGTCTCATGGCGCT
>PYXC01001316.1:57500-62500 GCA_015244755.2 Tenualosa ilisha
ACTACCCGGCCCGCAGCTCAGACGGCGTACTCCGTCGCCTGGAGCTCATCACCGAGGGAGAGTTCCTCAGCAGTATGGAGGGATAGAGAGAGGGGGAGTGAGGGAGAGGAGGACAAAGTGAAAGAGTGGGAGAGGAAGAGAGCGGGGGATAGAGGGAGAGATTTAGAGGGGGGGTGGGGGGTCATTACTGAGGGCAAGTTCCAGAACAGTATGGAGGGAGAGCAAGAGGAGAAGGAATAGAGGAATAGAGATTTGGAGGAGGTTGAGAGGGTGGAGGTGTTTGAGCAGGGAAGCAGGGAGCATAGTGGAAGGGGTCAAGTGGCAGCCAGGTAGACAGACCCATGGTGTCCGACCAAATAGAGGAAAACTAACGGAGAGAGTTATTGATTACTGCTGAGGAATGAAACGAGTCAGATGTTCATAAACAGAACGACAGAGACAATGGCAGAGGTGGACATGACTCACTATGAGAACTACTGACACAAGAGCTTACTCTTCAGGAAGGATCAGGAAGCATTTTCACAGTGGCAGACAGTTAGAGAGAGAGAGGTCTGTTTGCCCAGACATCCACTCGGTGAAAGGAACATTTGAGACAGACTTTGGATCTTCCTTAGAGAGGAGGAGTAAGACAGAGCCTGTGTGTGTGCTGGAGCTGTATGTTTATTTCAGTTGATTTATTTAGAGACAGACAGACAGACAAGTCTGTTTATTTAGAGACAGACAGACAGACAAGTCTGTTCATTTAAAGACAGACAGACAGACAGGTCTGTTCATTTAGAGACAGACAGACAGACAGGTCTGTTCATTTAGAGACAGACAGACAGACAGACAAGTATGTTCATTTAGAGACAGACAGACAGACAGGTCTGTTCATTAGGAGACAGACAGGCAGGCAGTGGGGAATAAGGGCACCTGTGCATGGGCATAAAATGGAAAATTATGGCACACAGTAGCTTGGATCCATGTTCACTTTTGGTGGAAGTTTTATTTTGAGCATGAAATCTACAACGCGCTGGCTACACTTCTGGGATGGTGTTTCAGCCTTGATGTTAGTCTCCTTGGAGTCAGTGAGGAAGCAAGGTCAAGAACACCAGCATTAGAGAACTCCATATTTCTTATCTCAGACATTCCATCTCCATGGTCACAGTCTGGACCTGGCACACCTAAAGGAATTTGGTGGATTTGGGATTCTGGAATGAACTTTGATAGCCAAAGTGTAACGTTTCTTTGAACCATCTCTTGTGTCTGAAAGTTGCGTTTTGTTGCACTGTTCCTCTGCTCTTGGTTACTGAAAAACATCAGCCTCAACACTTTCATTTCTCTGTTTACTCTCTGCCAGGAATAGCCTGCTTATTGTGTGAGTGTGAGTGTGAGTGTGTGTGTGTGTGTGTGTGAGTATGAGTGTGAGTGTGACTGTGTGTGTTTGTGTGGGTTCAGAGATACCCTCGTGAATGTAAGGCCATCCTCCATCTTCACACCTACGCTTTGACCTACCCTGGTGCTTGCTTTCCCTCTCCTGCCTTTCCACCCCCCAGGCATGTCCTTCCCTCTGGACCTGTTGCCTCCCTACAGCTGAAGTCTGTCCCTGAAGTCTGAATGTAGTGGTGGCTAAGGGCACCAGCAGGGGTACAACTGCTCCTATATTTATCCTGATTGCAGTGCATTGGGCTACTGCTGAAGAGTACTTAAAAGGTTAGCGCCATCTTGGCCCCCACATTGATCCACTTTGGTGTCTCTCTCTCTCTCTCTTTTTCTCTCTCTCTCTCTTTCTCACCTTTCTGGGTCTGTTTGTAAGTCAGTGAGGAGGCCCAGTAAGATGGAATAGCACAACAGCTAATGGAAAGGCTTTCTTATTTTACTTGGTTGAGCAAATATGAAAACTAAAAACACTGAACGTTGTTTCTGAGCAGACCACAAATGTTTACCAAGCTTGCTTTGGGCACTGTGTGTGTGTGTGTGTGTGTGTGTGTGTGTCTGTGTTAAAATGAAGGGAATGACTTTGTGTGTGTGTATGTGTTGGGAATCAAATGCACCATTAGCAGATATACAGATCTTGTCTGCACAAATTTCTATTGTCAGTGTGGGTGTTGCACAATGTTCTTTGCACCATTATTCTATGTGTATTTTTAAATTATAAAATAAATCATTATTTGTCTATAATTTGCATTGTTAAATGGGATCTATTTTAAATGTCAACCATGAATTAATGAATTAATTCCGTTTGATGGACCTTTAATTCTGTGATGTCTGGCTAGAAAACATTTAATATTCCAAGGTTTTTGGCCTATTGCATGACTGTGTCACTGCTAAAGATTTTCCCATGTGGATGTCTCTATGTGGGGTTGCTGTAGTTAGAGGTGGCTGTCCTATGACCACTTAGAGGGGCTTCCATTGCTCTAGATGCCAGATATGTGAACACACTGGCAGGATATCGGCTCTATTTGGCTCTGGTCTGTCCTCTGGTGCAGACCGATAGCAAGTCCAGAGAAACAGCCAGTGTTAGCAGAGCTCAGGTGTGTCTGCGTGATGTAGTGGTGGTGAACTATGCACTCTGGCTTCATGGGGACAGAACACACATCTCTCTTAACCCGTATGAGTTAACGGTGATGCGGGTCTCACAAACCAACTTGGCACCCTGGAAGCTTTTTCTCTGGTGTGGATCAGGTCCTCAGTGTGTCAGATATGAATGGCAAGACCTCCAGTCCGTGTTAGACACTCAATGAATCTCAATGTGTCCCCTAAACCCTCCAAACACTTAAAGTAACTGGTCCATGTGTGCTTCCTGAGAGTCATGCCAGTTAGTTAGGAGCTTACTGGAGGCCTAGTTGACCATCCATTAAGTGATGTGGACGAGGTCCTGAGTGTGGAGGAAACAAATGTGAAGAGCTGAGAGTCTCCTGTGTGTGTTTGACCACTGCAGCCACTCTGGGCTGCTGGATCTTACTATATAACCACCTACTGCAGATCTAACCCACTGGGCTTTGAGCTGGGAATGACTTACCCCCCTCTGACCAGACCCCACCTTTGATCCACTCTCTTGGACACACTTGATGTTGTGTTGTTGTATTCCCAACTGGAACGGTGACTGGAATTGTATCCATGTTTATGGGGAGTGCTTGAAGTGGGTGCTTCTTCAAGGTGCTTCCATTGAATTAAATGTAAATAAAACCAAGAACATTTTGAATGTCCAGTGAACAGATGTAATAAATGAATGACTTCATACATGAGGCTGTGAGTGTGTCTTCTAAACTGTCAAGAAAATTTTATTTCATTTTAGTTGACTGTTATTCAACACTGCCTGAAATACCACACATGTACAATGAATTCAAGGTTCTTAAGTTGAGTTCAGTTACGCTTCAGAAAAATAGTAAAATCACTTGTGCCGTATACCGTATTTTAATCTCAAAAAATAGTAATACGATCCGCTGCTGGAAAAAACACAATAAGAACAAAGACAGCTTTTACAAAACCTTTGGTTGACAAGTTGATGATAAAATGACAGTTCTCATCCCAAAGTAACAGGACCACTGCAGTACCTCTAACAGCCACAGAGGGGCAGAAGACAGCGGTGTGGATGACAGACATCCCAACTGCTACAAATGTGTCCCTGAAAAACAGCAGCCCATGTAGATCCTTGCTTGAGTCTCCAGATTATCACAACCAAAAACTATGTGACAAACTGAGTAGGTAGTCCAGCACACTGTCACATACAGCAGTCATAATGCAGTCAGACCAGCTCCACTAGAGTGTGGTAGTCTATCTGATGACCTCATCAGCAGTCGACACACTGCTAGTACTCAGCCTTGTACAGGTGTGCAGTCACAGCTCTTCCTTCATGTTGTCCTCCCACTTGGCTCTACATTGTCTTTTACAACACACACTTACTACAGACTTTACCAACTCAAGCTTGGGGATCTGGTGGTGGGGTTGATTGGCTGTCTTCTGTAAGAGTGATCTTCTTGTAGCCTGCATGACCTGTAATACCAGACCAACATCCATCAGACACCAGTCACATGACAGGAGCCCCCAGCTGAGGCCTAAACAGCTTCCTTCACTATGAGAGGCTCATAAATTAGCCAATCACATTTCTGCCCAAAGTGTGGCTGGCTCAGTGCACCAATGCTTATGGGGCCTGTGGTGAACTGCATGTCCATGTGTATGGAGCACTCAGAAGTAGCTCTATACTGCATTCCTATGTGTTGCCCAAGCCAGACTGAACCAGACGTTTTTATGTGAGTCAGTGTCATGTGCTGTCAGTGGCTATTTAGTCTCAGCTAAAATGATTCTGTACACACAGATCTTACTTTCATCCAGACACACGTCCATACATACATACATACACATACAGTACATTCAAACATACAGAAATACACACACACATACACACACACACACACACACACACACACACACATGCATACATACAGTCCATACATACATATAAACAAACATAATACATACCTTTCCAGTGTAGATGAATGTAGCATACACTGATGATAAACAGAAGAAGGACACTTGCACAGACAACACCCAGTATAACAGGAGAGACTAAGTCCTGCACTGCCAGTAAGTGTCCATCTGTAAGACAGAGAGTCCATAGCCTGAAGTCATTACTGTATCAGGTGTATCAGACGATTTACACTTAGACCTGCTCTCAGATTTATGCATTTGGACCAGTCTTTAGTCACTAACCACTTACAGCAACACCAACAATTACACCATGGTGTAATAATTACTTAATACTGTTGGAATTGCATGTTAAGATGAAATAATTCTCTCTCAAACACACACACACACACACACACACACACACACACACACACACACACACACACACACACACATTAATCTTACCCCATGGGACAGAGATGTTAATAGAATCACTTTCAACTTCACATTGATATTGTTTTGTCCGGTTCACATTGATTTCAACCTGGAGTCGAATTTGAGATGTTCCATCCCCGTTAGCAAGCGGTCCAATCAGCTCCAGGCCCTTCTCC
>PYXC01001316.1:72500-90000 GCA_015244755.2 Tenualosa ilisha
CTTCTTCTATGCAAATCTCAGAAACCCAACATTCTCTTCAACATTATTAACACAACCAGTTTGAATATTACTCCATATTTCCCCTCATTTCTCACATACCAGAGTAGTTGTTCAGCTGTGGTGTAGAACAGAACAGCCGTCTGTCACTGTGCTCCACTTCCTCCTTCAGTGAGTCAGAGGGCGCGATCAAGATGAGTTGAGAGCTGATTGGCCAGTGCCAACATTCTATCACAGAGCCAGTACCTATGCACTGTCTGACCTCTGGACTGAAGTTCAAAGTCCCAGGAGGAGTGAACTCATAGACATAAACAAGCATATTGTTAGTGATTTTCTCTGCTGTCAACACAACATTCATATTGGAGAACTACAGTATGAGTGATTAGTATTATGATTGATTCATTAAGACCTCAAGAAGTCAGAGCCATCTTAAAGTGCACCTCCCATCTCTCAACTTGTTTGAAGGACATTGGGGTGTGTGTCGGTGCATAGTATATCACATCTAGAGGTTATAGGCTGTTAAAAAATGTGTTTATGCTGTTAACCTGATTACCCTTGAGGGTATTGACCCAAATATATCATATTAGGCGGGTATATAATATTTGTAAATCAAGAATGAACAGAAAAGTCTACACATACACGCAAGTTAACAGGTTAAACAGCATAAACTACATGATTGTTTTCTGAAAGCCTGTAACCTCTAGATGTGATTTAAATGCATTGGGACATGTCCCAATTTCCTCCACACCATTGATTACGCATAGGTCTGTCATGTATTCCAGTGGAATTAAATGTCATTTAAACACAATGATTTTCACTGGACAGCTATTCATGGGGGTGTACAGCAGTCAACTGGCCCATGACCTAATCTAGATTGGAGGAAACTTGGGTTCAGATATGAAGTTGTTTTTTTTATGTTGTTGCCTTAATAATCTCTTTTATGAGAGCTATTGCTGTAACTCAGTTTGGTTTCAAGTAAACATGGTTACCAGTGTCAGTCTTGTCCCAGTCATCTCCCTGACGATGCAGAGATGACTGATACTCTCTTGACCCCAGAGACATATCTGTGCTCTCTATTTCATCCATTTTAGTGTTCACACTCACACACTCACTCACTCACTCACTCACTCACTCACTCACTCATTCACTCACACAAATGCACACGCACATGTGCACGCACACGCACACACACACACACACACACAGACACACACAGTGCATAGTGCACAGTGAACACACAAACTACTACTGCTTTGCTGGGTACTGGAAGCCTCACAGGTGAGATGTTACATACAAAAGCCACTAGATGGCAGTATTCACAGTGATACCACATGGCCTACTGCTACGCTTTCCTGCTCTGGTTTTTAGATTGATGTATGTTCATCACCACCCCACACTGAGCCCATCCTGGACCTGCATCTGCAGCCAGAGGTTCTTGCTTCCACAAACAGAAAGTGATGCCTCCAAATATAACTGTATCCACAGAATAAGTGTTAAATATTCAAAAACAAACAAATTTTATTTTAATGTACAACTGATGTGATGCAGTTTGTGTGAGCCCTTGTTCGCTTTCAACAATAGATACAGCAAGCGCAATTTTTCTCTGCATCTGAATAGCTCCTAATTACTGTGTATTCGCAGATAGTAAGTTAGTTGTTGTATGAATTATGAGTTTAATATGCTTTGGTTAAAGTGGGGCTTAAAAGACGGTAG
This sequence comes from Tenualosa ilisha, assembly GCA_015244755.2. Lineage (NCBI taxonomy): Eukaryota > Metazoa > Chordata > Actinopteri > Clupeiformes > Clupeidae > Tenualosa > Tenualosa ilisha. The sequence goes on from PYXC01001316.1 coordinate 74,211, forward strand.
TACCACAGGAGCAGTTATTCTCCTTCAGTAATACTGAGAAAAGATGGTCTATTCATAGGAACAAAACCCAAAGCTACAAGTTCTAATCTTGTACCAATATGTCCTAATTACATTTTTTTGTTTGAGAATAATTGTTCCTGCGAATACCTGTTCCTGTTGCACTATCACCTTATAAGCCCCTTACTGAGCAAAGCATATTAATATCATAATTCATATACAACAACTAACTAACTTGCTATCAATAAGCTGTAATTATGAAGTAATACTGGAGAATATCTTAGTTAATGATGTACTATGGGTAGAATAAGCTCATGCAGGATAAGGCATTAATAAGTGATGTGTAATAACTAACAAATGGCTAGTATGTTATTAATTTTCATGTTAATAAGCATCTTGTTAATGGGGGATCTGTGTGTGCTAATATAAAGTGTCACCAAATAAGCATAAAAATAGTGCCTGTGTGTGTTTGTGTGTGTGTGTGTGTGTGTGTGTGTGTGTGTGTGTGTGCTAGGGGCAAAGTATCTGAAGTGCTGAGCTTATTAGTGTCTCTTCCCATCCACATCCCCAGTTAACCTGCAGCAGGTGTCTGAACTCTAACTGAGCTGCTCTACTGTAACTGCTGTCTTCACTGGTAAGATACTCAGTGGACGATCAGTACCAAAATATGGACACACTCTCTCAGTGAAAGTGTGTGTGAGAGTGTGTAGGTGTGTGTTTCATTTACATTTATGCATTTAGCAGACGCTTTTATCCAAAGCGACTTACAACTCATCAACTATCAATTGTTCAGGGCCAGTCTCCCCTAGAGCAACTTAGGGTTAAGTGCCTTGCTCAAGGGCACAACGGTGGCAGCCGGGATTCGAACCCACAACTTTTCAGGCTACTTGCACGCTATCCAGGTTCCTTAACCACTACGCTACCACCACCCCGTTGGTAGGTCAGGGTCAGAGAATGAGAGCTTTCCTCTGTCCCAGTCCAGCTGCACTCTGATCCTCTGGAGTTTCTGCTTCACTGTGAGGAGAGTGGGGGGATGAGGTGTAGTCTCTGCTCCATATCCAGCACTATTACACCACACATGCCACAGTCCACTCATGGAGGTGTAGTCTCCCTTCCTCTGGAGAGACTCTGCCATCACACCCACCTCCCACCCATCATTCTCCCCAACCTCCACATCCCAGCAATGAGTCCCTGAGTTAAAGCCCTCAGAGCCCAGGACACTGGCATAGTAGTCAAATCTCTCTGGGTTATCAGGAAGCTGCTGTCTCTCATCACCACATCTCACACTGGTCAGATCCTCAGACAGGATGAGTTGTGGGTTTGCAGTGTTGGGATCCAGAGTGACAGGAGCTGCAGAGAGAAAGAACACACACATGAGCTGAACACTGAGTAATGTGTGATGAGGATGTGAATGATGGTCATTATTAATAGTGGTGTTACCAAGTGTAATAGCAGGAGAAGTAAGAACAGTGAAATGCTCTTTAGTCATCAGTATGAAAGGATCCCATCTCAAATCGAGTCAAGAGGGTTTTATTGTCACTTCAACCATATACACTGGATATAGTGAGACGAGACAATGTTTCACCATGGGTTCAAGTGGTGCCACATTTAACAGAGGTGTGTGCAGTTACACTGTGGTACCGTCTACCTGATGGCATGAGGGAGAAGAGTGCATGGGATGTGTTGTGTCCCTAACAATGCCCGTGGCTTTGCGCAGACAGTGGGTGTTGTAGATGTCGGAGAGCGAGGGAAGAGAGGTCCCAGTGATCTTTTTTAGTCGTCCTCACAATCCTCCTTTTGTTCTGCTGCAGTGCAGTTACCAAACCACACTGATGACACTGCTGAGGAAGCTCTCAATAGTCCCCCTGTAGAAGGTTGTCAGGATGGGGGAGGGGAGGTGGGCCTTCCGCAGCTTCCGCAGAAAATAGAGACGTTGCTGAGCTTTCTTTGGAATGTGTGTGGTGTTCTTGGTCCATGTGAGACTTTCTGTGATGTGTACGCCCAGAAACTTTGTGTCCTAAACAATGTTAACTGGAAGGTTGTTTATGGACGGTGGGGTGTGTTTGCCTGGAGGTCTTCTGAAAGCAATGATTTGTTCTTCATGATGGTGGATGTCAGTGCAACTGGGCATTAGTTATTGAGGCAGGTCACTGTGGATTTTGTCGGTATAGGAATGATTGTGGTGGTCTTGAAACAGTTAGGGACAACAGTGGAGCTCAGAGAGATGTTGAAGACATCAGTCAGGACATCAGCAAGTTGGTCTGCACATTCTTTCAGCACACAGCCTGGTGTTTGGTCTGGTCCAGCAGCTTTCCATGGGTTGACTCTGAACAGAGTTTTCCTCACTTCAGAGGTTTTTTCCTCTCTAGGTGAAGGTGAGGTATGCATCAGATGGGAGGAGCCACACCAATCTGGACCAATCAGAGAGAAAGAAACATCTGGGCCAGTTTTACAGGTTTGGCCTGCATGGCCCTGCAATCCTGTTACTGGGTCTGGAGAATGAAATCCTGTGTGTGTGTGTGTGTGTGTGTGTGTGTGTGTGTCTGTATGTGATTGTGTGTGCCTGTGTGTGTATGATCGTGTGTGTGCCTGTGTGTGTGTGTGTGTGTGTGTGTGTGTGTGTGTGTGCGTGCCTGTGTATGTGTGTGTGTGTGTGCGTGCGTGTGCCTGTGTGTGTGTGCGTATGTATGTCTCTCTGTGTGTGTGTGTGTGTGTGTGAGTGTGCGTGCCTGTGTGTGTGTGTGTGTGTGTGTGTGTGAGTGTGTGAGTGTATGTGTGTGCCTGCGTGTGTGTGTGTGTACCACTGGGCCTAGAGGACTAGAGTTTTGTAAATCAAGTCTGGTTCACCTCACGTCATCTCCACTGAGAAGCTCAGCATGTGTGTGTGTGTGTTTGTGCTTTTTAATGTGTGTGTGAGTGTGTGTGTGTGTGTGTGTTTGTGCTTTTTCATGTGTGTGTGTGTAGAGGCTGGTTTACCTTCTTAAAAGCTTTGGGTATGTATCAATCAGGTCTCTTCAGCTGATAATCAAAAACTGTGTGTGTGTGTGTGTTTGCATACCCTTGTGTTGTGTGTGTGTGTGTGTGTGTGTGTGTGTGTGTGTGCGTGTTTGTGTGTGTGTGTGTGTGTGTTTGCATACCATTGTGTGTGTGTGTGTGTGTGTGTGTGTGTAACAATATGTAACTGCAATATCAGACCATATCAAAAGAAACATTTATTTTAGTATTAGGTGTTAATTAGGTCACATGTCTTTTAGTTAGATTCTGATAATGTACAATAAAAAAAGAAATGATCTTCTGACATAATTGAGATGAGGCAGAGCTCCTGCCTTTTGTCCAGTGTCCTTCTCTCTCTCTCTCTCTCACACACACACACACACACACATACACACACACACGTGTGTCCGTGCCACATACTGGAACTCCAGAGAGTGTGAGTCTGAAGGAGAGAGAGAGAAAAAGAGAGAGATAGAGAGAGAGAGAGAGTGAAAGAAAGAAAGAGAGAGAGTGAGAGAGAATATCACGAACACACAGACACACATGTGTGTGCAGCACGTACTGGATCTGCAGAGAGTAGGAATCTGAAGGAGAGATAGAGAGAGAGAGAGAGAGAGACAGAGAGAGAGCAAGAGATGTCACAGACCTACACACACACACACACACACGTGTGCAGCACGTACTGGACCTCCAGAGAGCACGCAGAATAGATTCACATACCCTGTTTCCCTCCCTCTTGAATGCCCAAGACAAATATCTCTGCATTAGAGACAATAAAGGTTCATCTCATCTTAATAATCTTAATTTAGTGTTTATTCTGGACCTGATGGCCTCCCAAATATCACAGAATAGAAGAAGTAACATTTCCTACACAGACGGCTCAGAAATACTTGACCCCTTCTACCACCAATGGAAATCCTGATGCTATCATGCATTGGCATAAAGAGTCCATCTTTCTTGTCTGTGCGTCTGGCAGACTGTTGTCCAGCTCAATATGAAGAGGAAAGGAAATGAATGAATGTCGTCCAAACCCAGAGACACTGATTGAGGAATGACTGTCATCAGACACAGTAAGATCCAGTGCCTGTTCCTCCTCCAGAAAACAGATGACTCCAGCGCTGTGCTTCTATGCAGCTCCATAGCCATCAAACACATGAAGAAAAACACATTCAATCCTGTCACCAGCCAGTGGAACTGTCTTTCCCAGTGTCAGAATCACATGCTACACATCACCTATAGTATCCATACATCACCAGTGTTCTACTCCCCTAGCTGAGTGAGCTGGTGTGTATTTGCTCCTGACAACATTCTTCTGCTCCACCTGAGTCAGGTGTGTAGTATTTACTACCCTCAGAGACTCGTCCTACACACCTGTGTGTCTGTTTGCCTGCAGGTGGGGTGTGTTTGTACCTCCCTAGGGTCGACTTATGACCACACCTGGCAGGTCAGGTATGCATCAGATGGGAGGAGCCACACCAATCTGGACTAATCAGAAAGACAAAAGCTTCTAGGTCAGTTTTATTATTTTATTTATGTGTGTGCGTGTGTGTGTGTGTGCGTGTGCATGTGTGAGTGTGCATTTGTATGAGTTTAGTGTGAAGACTGAACATTCTCTGGGGTTAAGCAGACAGGACAAAGAAGGAACAGAGACGACAACTGGGTCAAACAGAGATGCTTAACAATGAGTGAGTGCACAGAGTTCTGATAACTCATTTCATAAGGCTTTGGGAGGGAGTTTTTGCAACAGCAACTCTCCCTGAAGTGTGTGTGTGTTTTTTGAGAGCATGTAGGCAGTGCACAGACGTCATGGTAAAGTTGACTGGTATTCAGTCTGCAGAGATTGCCTGCAGAAACATCATCTTTGTGTCTCTAGGTCAAGTGTAGAGGCAGTAACTCCACCACATTCCAACCTGAGACACTCACAAACACAGACTGACGACACATAAACCCCATAAGCCCATGACAGCCCCTGAGACACAGCTGAGAGACTAGAGGCTAAGGTCAAAGGTCTGCCAGGGCTGGAACTGCACTTATGTTGTGCTGCTGTGGGTCCACGCTGGTCTTAAGAAAAGGTCTGAAAAAAGTCTGTGGCCTACATTGATTTTGAAAAATGTCTTTATCTCTGCATTTCTCTTCTTCATTCTACTTTCTGTTCAAATCATGATCTGATCTGGAGTCAGTTATTGTACATTTAATAACTGCAGTTAACACAAGGGTGTGTGTTATTTTCTGGAAGTTACGATTCATTGTGTGTGAGGCTTGTGCATGTGTGCTGGTGTTCATCTTGCATTGGAATGGATGAGGAATGTCCAGTCTTTTACTGGATCATTCTATCAGTTGTGCACACACTAAAGTATCATGTGGAGACATCAGATTAAACATCCTGACACTTAACCCATAACATCCAACATAACCTGGGCTTACATATGCCTACATAACCTACATGTATGCCCAACATAACCCATAACATCCAACATAACCTGGCTTACATATCCTACATAACCTACATGTATACCTGACATAACCCATAACATCCAACATAACCTGGGCTTAAACATGCCAACATAACCTACATGTATGCCCAACATCACCCATAACATCCAACATAACCTGGGTTTACATATGCCTACATAACCTACATGTATGCCTGACATAACCCATAACATCCAACATAACCTGGGCTTACATATGTCTACATAACCTACATGTATGCCCGACATAACCCATAACATCCAACATAACCTGGGCTTACATATGTCTACATAACCTACATGTATGCCCAACATAACCCATAACATCCAACATAACCTGGGCTTAGACATGCCTACATAACCCCATAACATCTAACATAACCTGGATTTACATATGCCTACATAACCTACATGTATGCCTGACATAACCATAACATCCAACATAACCTGGGCTTAAACATGCCTACATAAACCTACATGTATGCCAGTGTATCCAACAAACCTAAGGCAACTGAACCCATGCCTACATATGCCTTTGTATCCACCATAACCTCTAAATATAATCTATGCTGTGGACTCCATGATGTGCATAAGGTCAGTTGGGAATGTTGTTAACACTGGGGAACTTGTAGAAACTTGTCAACCATCTCTGTTTAGTGTTGCAGCCTAAAGTGCTTTAGCATTGTTAGTTGTAGGACTATTGTCCAGTTCATGTGTGTGTGTGTGTGTGTGTGTGAGTGTGTGTGTGTGAGTGTGTGTGTGTGAGTGTGTGTGTGATAAATTTTTCTCTTGTCTTTTTGGTGTAGAGTGGACTATGTGTGTGAAAGTTGCCTGTGTGTGTGTGTGTGTATGTAACAATATGTAGCTGTAATAACACACCATATCAAAAGAAACATTTATTTTAGTGTTAGGTGTTAATTAGGTCACATGTCTTTTTGGTAGATTCTGATAATGTACAATAAAAAATCTCGATCAGAGCTCCTCACACACACACACACACACACACACACGCACACACACGCACACACGCACACACGCACACACACGCACACACGCACACACGCACACACGCAGTAGGTAAAGGCTTTTCTCTGGCCATAAAGAAGATCCAATCATGATGAGCTCTAACTGGGCTGCTCTATTCTTACTGAGACCTTTACTGGTAAGATCCTCAGTGGAAGAGCAGTGCTGAAGTATGGAAACACTCTCTCAGTGAAAGTGTGTGTGAAAGTGTGTATGTGTGTGTTATTATCAGGGTCAGAGAATGAGAGCTTTCCTCTGTCCCAGTCCAGCTGCACTCTGATCCTCTGGAGTTTCTTCTTCACTGTGAGGGGAGTGGAGGGATGAGGTGGAGCACCTGCTCTATATGCAGCACCATCATACCCCACAAACCACACTCCACTACTACTGTATATGTATCCCTTCCTCTGGAGAGACTCTGTCATCACTCCTAGGACCCAGTTATCATTCCCCCCAACCTCCACATCCCAGCAGTGAGTCCCTGAGTTAAAGCCCTCAGAGCCCAGGACACTGGGATACTCAATCAAATCTCTCTGGGTTATCAGGAAGCTGCTGTCTCTCATCACCACGTCTCACACTGGTCAGATCTCAGACAGGATGAGTTTGGGTTTGCAGTGTTGGGATCCAGAGTGACAGTTGCTGCAGAGAGAAACAGATGTGGTCAGTAGATAACACACACAATATGATGTACAAACACACACACACACACACACATACACACACACACACATACACACACACGCACAAATATAATCCTTGTTCTGTGCCATTCTACTGCACTTCATGCTCATACTCCAATGAACTCAGAGTAGAGGTGAGAATCACACACACATATGAACTCACACACACACACACACACACACACACACACACACACATATGAACACACACACACACAAACATACACACACACAACACACACACACACACACACACACACATACAATATGAACACATGCACACTCACATATGAACACACACACACACAAACATACACATACACACACGCACACACAGACACACACACAAACATATACATACAAAGACACAAACACACATACAAAAATGCACATGAAGACACATACACACACACACATATACACACACACACACAAACACACATATATGCACATGAACACAGACACACATACACATATGAACACACATACACACACACACATACACACACATATACAAATAGGCACAAGAACACACATACACACAGACACACATGCACACACACACACACACACACACACACAATTACGGTAATCAGAATCCCACTGCATCTCATACTCATGACTACTCAGATTACGCAAACACACACAAACATACATATACACATACATACTCATATATACACACAAGCATGCACACATACTGCAGACATAGACACACACACATACACACACACACACGGACACAGAAACATACACACACTCACACATGGACACACAGACACAATCACATACACAAACACACACACGGACATGCAAACACACACACACACATACAGACATACATACTCATACATACACACAAACATGCACACATACTGCACACATAGACACACAAACGGCACATACACAAACACACACACATACACATACACCACCACACACACGGACACGCAAACACACACACACATACATATATACAGACATACTCATACATACACACAAGCATGCACACATACTGCACACATAGACACACACACACATACTCACACACAAACAATTACACTAATCAGAATCCCACAGCATTTCATGCTCATGACTACTCAGCGTAGAAGGGAGAATTATTTGGATGACACACACACACATACACACACACAGACACATAAACACACACACATACACATACACACACACAGACACGCAAACACACACGGACGCACAAACACACACACACACATACTCATACATACACACAAGCATACACATATACTGCTCACACTGACACACACACAAATGCACACACACAATTACAGTAATCTTACACACACACACAGACACACAAACACACACACACAAACACACACATACACACACACACATACATACATATACACAAGACATGCACACAAGCATGCGCACATACTGCACACACAGATACACGCACACACACACACATAGACACACACATAGACACACACATACATACATATACACAAGACATGCACACAAGCATGCACATATATTGCACACACAGATACACGCACACACACACACACACAATTACAGTAATCAGAATCTCACTGCATTTCATGCTCATGACTACTCTAATTATTTAGATTAAGACACACACACACACACACACACACGGACACACAAATACACACAGACACGCAAACACATACACACATAGACATACACATACATACTCATACATACACACAAGCATGCACACATACTGCACACATACTGCACAAACACACACACACACACATATGAACATGATACACTCCCACCAACACACGCGCATACACACACGCAATTTTTGCATTTGTCTGTGTGTGTGTCTTTGTGTGCATGCATGTGTGTGTGCATGAATGTGTGTGTGTGTGTGTGTGTGTATTTCACTCACTGTACTGAATAATCTCCTGCATCTTCTCCCAGACTCTGAACTTCAGGTTGCCCAGGTGCTTTGCCACATTGACCAGAGCTCCTGAAACCCTCTCTGGATCCTGCAGTGTGCACTGGGCTCTGGAATAACATTCAGGAGTCAGTGCTGCTGTGGGTTTGGGTTCAGAACCACAGAGAAGAGAGAGACAGGAGGCAGATCACTCACCTCTCCACTGTGCTCTTGTAGTTCTGGAAGACAATAAAGGGGGAAATGTATTAAGCTTTAGATTTGTCTTTGATGTTGAACTTTTTACTGCTGTCATAATATCATGAAAACATGGTTATAGTCATCAAATTAGCTTTCTTTGCTGTCTGAATACAAATGAAAAACATATTTATATTTAATACATGGGTATGATTATGTCATTCTAGAAAATATATTTATCAACCCTCCCCTAAGCAGGCATGCACACACACACACACACACACACACACATAGACACACACACACACACACACACACAGACACATGCACACACACATACACACACACACAGAACAGAGAGGAGCAAAAGAGTCCTCTGTTTCTGTGTTTCTAATGATGGCTAATATAATGGCATGCTGTTGATGGAGATAGCAGATCATATCAAAGAAATCCATGTCCATATCAGCAGAAGTGTGTTTTAGCAGCTATCAGATGTTTAAATAAGAACCTGATTGGACATTTTTATATTTGGAGAAGTTTTGATCAAGTCCTGACTATTATGTGGTTTATAAAACGATGGGCAGAATGATGGCAAAAAGAATGTTGTTAGTGGTGATATCAGCTGGTGTCATCATACAAATATAGGCTAACAGCCAGATGTTTAGATCATTAGATCAAGATCATTAAATAGATCAAGATCATTAAATCAGTAGTCAGATGTTTTGGTCCAGCTCAGTTGTTGAGAGTAAATGTTTCCTACCTGCAGGAATGTGATGTCATCAGCTCCCATCTGCTCTTCTATGGCTCTGATTGTGTCTGAAAGAGATGAGATCTCTCTGCTCATCTTCTCAATCTTCTCCTTCATCATCTGACTCTTCTGCTCCTCTTCCTCCCTCAGTGCAGATATTCTGGCTGCCTCTTCATCTCGTAGAAACTGGTGAAGCTTCTCAAACTCCTCCTTGATCTGCTCTCTGTGTGCTGTGCTTGAGTCTAAATAAAATTGTATCAGTTTCATGAGTGCTCATACACATAAACTATTTAAAGTAAACTTACTGCATCACATATCTATAATAAAGTCTTCACAAATCACTCAAATATTAATTAATAACGAATATTAATTATTATTAAATATTAATTATGGGTTGTGTTGTAAATGTATCCATTAAGTCCCTTTGATGTATGTTTGTGTACATTCCAAAACAGTGGGTCAACTAGTTGGTAAGAATAAATATAAACACACACAATACACAGCCCAAACAATTCAGAAATATACACCAGACACACACATTGACTCATCTGAGATTATCATATGTCTGAAAGTGGACATTTTTGCAATATTTTGAAATATTTGTTTCATATATGTGTGTATCTGGTAACAATATCAGGACATGACCTCCCACCTAAAGCTTCAGCAATTATGAAATGACAGAAGGAGAAACATCCTTGGATGTCCAGTATTCAGTATTCATCACATCTGTAAACATGAGTGAAACCCACAGCACATAGTGAGTAAATGCTAACAGAGCAATAGGCAGCATACTGCTATGGTGCCCGGGGAGCAGTGAGGGGTTAGGTGCCTTGCTCAAGGGCACCCCAGCCGTGGATGTGGGGATGGGAGAGTGATGTTCAGTCACTTGCCCCACCCACATCTTCTACTTGTCGGGGACCAAATAAATCCGAGGCCCAACCAGTAGGCCTTGGCTGCCCACAGGATACATGTCAGCAGATCCCACTGACCTTAATACATTCAGCTGTTTTATCACAGGTGACTTTAACTTTCTCAAAGTCCTTCAGCTTCTCCTGTAGAGGCTGCAGTTTGGCCTTGAGTTCCACCTGGAAGTAATGGATCACTTTAGTGTGTGTTAAAACATTACATAAAACCAGATGTCATTAATGTCTTACTGTCTTCAGTCAGGGGAAAGAACAAAGTAACTCTGTGTGTGTGTGTGTGTGTGTGTGTGTGTGTGTGTGTGAGTGTGTGTGTGTAAGTAAGCAAGCATAATAAATAAATAGACACTTGATCATTAAATCATCAGGTTCTCTGCTACAAGATGCAGGGTTTGTAAAAACAGCACAATATTAAAATGATAATGATGAGTGATAATGAACAGACAGTAAAGCCTGAGTGGCATCTCTTGCAAAGGGCAGGAAATGTAGCGTGATCCTCTGATAACCACAGATCCTATGAATGAAGGCAGATCTAATGAGCAAGAAGGTAGACTAGATCTTACCTTTATGTCAGACGCAGCTTCTCCAGCAGGACTGAAGGTGTGGGTTTTGTGTAATTTTGAGTCTCGACACACGAGGCAGACAAGCTGTTTGTCAGTCCGGCAAAAGAGTTCAAGTTTCCTCTTGTGCTCTTTGCAGAGTTTGGTTGTTCCCCCTCTCTCTTGTAAGACAGTCTCACACAAAGCCTCACACAGGTTCCTTAGAGCCAGATTTGGGTAGATAAATCTAAGTGATGATCTCTTCCTGCAGAGTGGACATTCTTTTGTTTCTTTAGATTTCCAGCACTGCTGCAGACAGTCTCTACAGAAGCTGTGACTGCAGGAGATCAGCATGACAGGATCCTTGTAGATCTCAGTGCACACAGGGCAAGATGTTTCATCCTCCACCTTTGAAGCCATTTCCAAGACTAGAGTCCAAAACTACACAGAGTCACAAAGTCCCCTCTCGTAATGGCTGCTGGACAGACTTTACTTTCACTTTCACAGCTCTGGTAAATCTACAGTCTCTACTCACTCATTGTGCTTCTTCTATGCAAATCTCACAGAAACTCACAGTTCTCTCCAACATTATTAACAAAACCAATGTGAATATTGTTCCATGTTTTTCCCTAATTTGTCACATACCAGATTAGTTTGCTCAGCTGTAGTGTAGAACAAAACAGCCGTCTGTCACTGAGCTGCACTTCCTCCCTCAGTGAGTCAGAGGGAGGGATCAAGATAAGCTGAGAGCCGATTGGTCAGTGCAAACATTCTATCACAGAACCATCACTTTAGCACTGTCTGACCTCTTGACTGAAATTCAAAGTCCCAGGAGGAGTGAACTCTAACTCACAGACATAAACAGGCATATTGTTAGTGATTTTCTTTGCTGTCAGCAAAACATTCATACTGGAGAAGTACTGTATGAGTGATTATTTAATGAAAACCTTAAGAGGCTATAAGCCAGGGCCAGCCTCCCACCTCTCAACGAAACCCACTTGTTTTGAAGAAAGTTGGGGCATGTGTCAATGCATGTTAAATCACATCTAGAAATGTATATAGGCTTTTAAAAATATATATTTTTCAAACTATTTTCCCTTAAGGGTATTGAGCAAAAAGTATCACCTACATTTGGGCCTGTATGGAATATTTGTGAATTAAGAATGAACAAAGAGTAGCCTGTACTTAAAGGAGAAATACAATATCAATCCATAGCCCTGTCGTTTGAGGTGACTAAGTGCTGTCAGTAGGAAAAAGAATGAAAAAATTTGATACAACACAGACCGAATAGTGAACTGGCAACTAACATTTACATTTACATTTAGCAGATGCTAACAAGTGAGTGGGTCACATTAACTTACTTTCAGTTTAATTTTGCTATGTCCTACTCGGTGAACATTAGTTATTGGTTTGTTACATATGGAAGCGGTTTATGTTTATATTGAACATGTTATCTTTATCTCCTTTGAGCACCACTGCTGTATCACAAGTTTGCTTTCAAAATTCATTCAAATAAATTACTAGTGTCAGTGTTGTCCCAGACGTCTCCCTGAAGCACAGAGCAAAACCTGGAGTATAATTACATTTGTGACCACTAGGTGCCAGTGTAGTATCTACAGTTAGAAAGCTCTGTATACCAAATCATGCATCATCTGTCTACTGAAAAGACCATAATAGCTTATTGGACAACTCAACAAAAATAAAAGCATGCAAAAAAAGAACATGATGAAGCTCTGTATTGTGGCATTTAGGTGGGTGTATGTGTATGGCCATGGTCAGATAGGTGAAAATTAGTTTAGCATTTTGCAGATATGTTATGGAGTTATGGTGTTTGAGTGACAGGCTCCAGAAATTGTGAGACATGTGCAAGTAGAATTCTGCAAGTAGAATTATGAATTTAATTTTAATGAAGGAATATAAAGATGTACTCAGGACTGTGAGTAGGCCTATTCCTAATCCAGCTGTACTCAGGACTGTGAGTAGGCCTATTCCTAATCCAGATGTACTCAGGACTGTGAGTAGGCCTATTCCTAATCCAGCTGAGGGGTTCAGTGCAGAGAAAGGAGAGACACTGGTATTCTGCTACTGCCTGCTGTCAGAATAGGTCTGCAAATGTTATTTCACACAGAAAAAAAGCAACGTAACAGTACTTAGGCATTTCTTTCTGGCGATACTTTACATAGAGTTTCAGGAATCAATTAAAAACATCAGATCAAAAATGCATATAGTTATGTAAAATATATAGTTCATCTTTACATTTACATTTAGTGTGAACATTGGTAAAGTGGGAAAACTGGTAAAGTGGGACAGTTAAGGTCCATCATCAATATCTTTAAGAGCTTATACTTTAACTGTTTAAAACTAGTTTTTAATTTTCCACTGGGGTGTAAGGGGTTAATTATTAAAAGACTTAATAGCAATGCAACACAAAGAGGAATTACATGATACATATTGATGATTACATATTGTCGGCCCTTGATGGATATATGGTTTGGGATGTTGATGCCACCACCACAGCTCTACCCTTGTGTTATGTTGTGTTATTGTGTCAATGCACATGCACTGTTGCTTTCAGAATGCTGTCAAAAGGTTGTACTTTCATCAGGTGATGGGCTGCTGCCAGTGGTTGAGACTGGCTCAAAATCTGAGTGTGGAATTGAAATGCATCAATCAGTAATTCTAACACAGAAGTAAGACACAGTGCTGTTTAGCTGAAACACAGGAATCTTACCTTTTTCCTTTTTCACCAGTAACCTCCAATAAGCACAGAAACAAATACAGCAATGACTATGCATGTAACACACAATCACAAAACTCTTTTGAGATGATGGGATATCTGTGAAAACAGAGTTTACAGTCAAGGTCTTCAAGTTTTAGTGTAAAGTAATTGATGTTTGACACAATGTTGATTTTACCAAAGACAACAGTCTCACTATGAATTTCACCTCGGTAGGTTTTACTGCTGTCCAATGTGGTCTCAACTTGTAGTCTCATCTGAACAGTCCCATCTCCATTAGGAAGTGTCTCAGTCACATTGTTCATGGCAGTTCTTCCTGGAATGGGTTTGGTGAAAGCATGGAACTTCAAACCTGCAATAAAAGACTGAGAGACATCCTTAACCTCTGCTCTGTCCATTCAACATATGGGCCACCAAAAGATGCTTTTATGACAATTTTCTGTCAAGGACAGTACATAGCAGGGTATAGCATGCCATTTTGGGCACAGCCATAGTCAGCTAGTACAAAGACTGACAATTTTCCCCATAAAAATGTGCTATTTAAAAGAGTCTGGTGTGAAATGTACACTTACAAAGTTCTCAGTGCCTCACTTTAAATGTCAGGGCCTCAGAATTGTACCAATGAAGAGTGGAGCTACTTTGAGCCTTGTGAATGGTGTAAAATACTACAATAGAGATTTATTTTACATTGGCAATGCTATGCCCTTAGCACTAGTATTCCAAGCCTGCTGAAATAAAAAACTTCAATTGGGTTCAAATTGAACTGAGAGGCCAAATAATTTTAAACACACTGCAGCAGTAGGGCAGCATGGACTGAGATATACTTTCATTTCCAACACTGAAAAAATAACAAACACACTTAGTTACAGCACTGAAAATAAGACATCTTATACTCTCAGTTACAGCACTGAAAATAAGACATCTTATACTCTCAGTTGCAGCACTGAAAATAAGACATCTTATACTCTCAGTTACAGCACTGAAAATAAGACATCTTATACTCTCAGTTGCAGCACTCAAATGATTACATACCCATGACATCCTCAACAGTTACTCTGCACGTAAGCATTTGGTGAATTTGATTTGATTAAGCCTGATGCATTCTGGGTTGAATTTGCCACTGATATGCAGATGGGGCAATGAATGGTCTTTCAGCCCAGAGTGCGTTACTGGATAAATGCACCTGCTGATTGAACTGTGCTACAGACTGAAGCTTTCATCACAAAACCTGATACACTAGTTCAAACCTAGATGCTGAATATCCATGTCCTGAACAAACCCCATTGGCTCTGCCATATTCCCAATCAAAGGGCATGACAAACATGTCAACAATGTTAACAAATCATCTGCACAACAACTCAAATCTTTCTTTTTTTCTTTTCTATTGGATGTTTTCACATTGCTGGTATGTACCTGTTTGTGCTTTATCACTGGGACCTCCCAGGGTCGACCTATGATCACACCTGGCAGGTGAGGTATGCATCAGATGGGAGGAGCCACACCAATCTGGACCAATCGGAGAGAAAGAAGCATCTGGGCCAGTTTTATGGGTTTGGCTGCCTATGTGCCTGTGTGTGTGTGTGTGTGTGTGTGTG
>PYXC01001316.1:95000-115000 GCA_015244755.2 Tenualosa ilisha
TCACAGGTGACTTTACTCTCCTCAAAGGTGTTGAGTTTCTGCTGTAAGGGCTGCAGTTTGATCTTGAGCTCCTCCTGGAATAAATGACAGACTTCACTGCAGACTGCAGCATCTCTACAGTCCTGATACAGTGTTGCTCATTCAGCTCCAGTCAATCAGGCGATGCTGTTCACTTATCATAGTCAGGAAATATCTTATGTATTACCTTAAATCATGATTTTGTATAGTAGGAATGAAAATTTATTTCTGTTGTTGTTTACGTCCTATATTGTTTTATATTGTGTAACATATTTATATTTAATCAGGTGGTGCCGTTAAGCAATAAAGAAATCTTACCTTACGGTCAATAGCTGCCTCATCTATAGGGTGACACTTGTGACCAGTGTGTTTTTTGGAGTCTCTACACACCACACACACAGGCTGTTTATCCTCCATACAGAAGAGCTTGAGTTTCTCATTGTGCAGACTGCAGAGCACCTCAGACCCTGCTGAAGCTCTCTGACTTCTGTCCTGTAAGAAGGACTCACACAGCTTCATTGGTGACTTTCTCCTGCAGACTAGACATTCTCTGGATCCTTTGGTGTCCCAGAACTGCTGCAGACAGACTTTACAGATACTATGACTGCAGGAAAGGAGAACAGGGTCCTTGGAGATGTCACAGCACACAGGACAGATTAAGTCCTCTTCAGAAAAAGATTTAGACGCCATTGTTACCTGCACACTCTCGTTTGTTTGACTACTTACACAATTTACTTTCACTTTCAAGATCACAGTTTGAGGATCCTGTCAGTTTCTGAGTGAGGAAACACAGCATAAAATCCACAAGGCTGTTATTTTTATCTTCATACATTTGAATCATGCATTAGTCTTGTTTGTTGAATACAAAAGTATTTAGTACACTAAACTCTAGTGACTAGAGAACACGTACCTGTTCAAAGTTCAGGAAAAGACAGTCAGACGCTGCACACCTTGTGCTTCAGTTCCCCACTGCCTCATTCAGCAAGCAAGGGAGGGGCTTAGGTTGATTCTGATTGGTCAGATCAGCTATGGAAAGAGACAGACAGTGAGAGAGAGTGACAAACAGGCCAAACAGGCTTCATTAGTCATGGGTGTGTTTTGGGCGTAACATACAATTAACCAATCAGGATTTATACTCTCATTCACTTTAAAAGCCAGCGGCGCATTTTCCATGGTGTGTTGCTATTACGATGGCGAATTTACCCAGAAGACAGGAGTGTTTTTCGATGTAGGAGACCGTGAGGTAAAAGCGTGTGAACAGGTTATATTCGGGGATGAAAAGAATCCCCCCAAACCTCCACTTGTCAAGGAAGTATGGAAGGAAATATCCTCAGTTGTGTCCTCCGCCTTTGGCAAAAAAAAAACATCCGAACAGTGCCGAAAGCAGTACAATGATGTTAGAAGACGGGGGAAAAAAAAGCTTTCAACGCAAATTAATAAATATTGTGATATATGTGATGTACATTTATATTTCATGTTTCCAGGGACTCCATAATTTATTTCTCCACATGAAAAACTTTTGTATAAACCCTGCTGCGCGCTCCTGCTGATGAGAGAAGCAAGGTGTGCGCGCATTGTGCACGCTTTCATATCCCAAAGCGCTGTGTGCCCCAAAAATAGCTTTTCAGCAATGCGCAACTGATGACAGACCGGGGTTTTGATGGACACTGGCGGATTTAATTTTTGCCTCCTTATAATAGCATCTGGCATGCTTTGCGCCAGACCACACCTCTTCTTTTCGCTGACACACCCATGACGGCGCAGTGTCATCTGCTATCTAGACAACGTGATTTTTTGCCGGAAAAAATGAACGATGCGCTGGCACAGAATAGTAATGACACCATGCGCATGTCGCGAATGCACAGTGCGCCGCGGCATGATAGGGCCCTGAGTGTTTTTTGCCAAATGTATGACCAGCTGTCATGTGATCACATTTTAACCACTATATAAATCACTTTGTGATATTGTCTAGTTTTTTGCTCTTCCATGTTGGGATTGAAATGAAGTTTACTGTAGTTGTGAGACGTGAGGGAAAGAAGGACTACAAAGTCAATGGGCATTTTGAACACTTCTACAGTGTTAAAGTTTGTAAAGGGGATCATGGATTCTGTTCCAGGAGGAGACCTATATATGGCTGTCATGGCAGTGGATCCCTTCATAATATTTCATACTTTTGCCACAGTGTGAACTTCACTAAAACAAAACCAAACCCTCTATTGCCATGTGCTTTGGTTTCATTATGACACTGAATTATGCTGCCATCTTGGAAAATATAGGCTGGAGAATGTAAATATCAAGGCTGAGCTTTGCCATGTTACAGGCCCTGTCAATCATCTTCTTCAGAAAATGTGCCTTGATTTTGTCTTCTGAATTGACCTTTTGGTGATGGAGATTTTTGTGAAGAGATTAGACCTTATGAAAATGATATGGCTAAAACTCCTTGTCTTTTCTATAAACATTGCTAATAGTACTGTTGGCCATAAGGTCTGATTATGACCACAAGTGTAGTTGTGTAGCGGCACCTAGTAGGAGACAAACATGGAAAAACATGACACTTCAATTGGCAATTTACTGGGACCAGAACATGTGAACTACATGAAATGTGATTAATGCAGAATCTTGTATGCATTTCTGAGAATGGGTCATGTTTTGCGAATATCTGGTCAAGGGGACCTCATGCATTTTAGGAAATTCCACCTTTTCCACCCAAAAATTTCTATTGAAGATTCCTGGGACACCAAAAAATCAGGTCACTTGAAACTGGACAGAGACTCATAGCACATATGCTATTTTAGTCCCTGAAGACTGATTCCCTCAGGTGCTGGTCTCTTCACAAGACGGGTGGGTTTTTGTGGAATAACTCATGAACCATAGGGCCCTCGCCTGGACATGCCTTCCTAGCATTTCCACTTGATTATCATTGTGGAGAAGTTTCTTGGAAAAACCCAAAATGCAGAGAAGTATGTCTTGTTCAACCAAGTCTTTATTGCGTTCATCGAGAGAATGGTTATAACAGTGGTAATCCTCAACTATTCTAACAACTCTGATCTCACTAACCATTCTAACCATTCTAACCTTACACCTTATCTATCTATCTTAAGTACTCCTGCTAGTAGATGATGTAGCTGGCACTGAGCCAATCCTACACAAGGCCTCAGTCTCTGTCCTTTTACGATGAGGCTCTAAACATGGTTTCAACACAGTTTTCAAAAAGGAGCCTACTAGTCTGCATACTACTCTCTTACTGGGTTTAAACTTTCTTTTTATAGCACAACACTCTGCTGCATGCTCTATCCTATTTCTATATACACACATACATATATTACTTGTTTCTACAAAATTCCTGACATACCTCCCTTTTTCGAGCATTTCTCAAAACGTAGCAAAACTCTTCAAATACACACTGAAACACAACATGCAACACTAAAATTTACATTTACATTTACATTTAGGCATTTAGCAGACACTTTTATCCAAAGCGACTTACAAAAGAGGATAACATTCAAGCTACAACACAATGAACTAACAAGGAGTGCATATTGCTAACATAGAATCTGCGCTGTTTTAAGTTGAAAGTGCAATAGTGTAACACAATGTAGAGAAATTAAATTATTAAGTGCATTCTCAAAGTTTACACCAGGAGATATTCTTGGAAGAGCTTAGTCTTCACGAGTTTCTTGAAGGTGGAGAGGGTATCAGTTGATCTGGTAGCACTTGGGAGGTCATTCCACCAGCGCGGAACCAAAATTCCCTTCTAACTATCTTTGAAATATGCCTTTCACGAGACCCAAGATCAGTGCGGCAAGGAAAAATTCAAACCCTTGTATAGTTTTTTCTCATCATTGTGGGGAGAAACCTTGGATGGGTCCGATGATCCTTGGATCTGACTCAACCACCTAGAGTCAAAGACATATTCCCCCTAGTCTTTTCTCTCGGTCAGCATTTTCACATCATTCCGTTTTCACAGAAGGCACAAATACATCGTTTCCAAACTAATTCCAGAAACATGCCTTAAGGGCAAAAAATCACTCTTAACATAACTTTAACACTATGATTTAAAGAATGTCAATGTTTCCATGCAATTTTCCTTATAACATTTCATGCAAAATCCCATTCTTGTCACATTCCTCTTGATGATATCCTGAAAGGAAAATGAGAATTAAATATCTCAACATATTCTCTTGCATGTATGCATATATCAGTTTCTTTTATTGTGTTGTAAGATGTATGGCAATTTCATGAAGTATGACGCATATAAGTATGTGAATTTATTCCTGTTGTATGCAGTGTGCGCAGCAAGATACGTAGGTAAATGTTCTTCGAATCTACTCTACCCAACTTATCTGCGTACTGATCCTTCCTGCCAGGACTGGTCGACAGTTCGTATATTCCATAAATTTCTTCTAATTTTAGTATCCTCATTTGCAACCTTCTCCCTTTCGGGCTGCTGTCGTTCCTTTTATTCCCATAATGCCGTCCTTGCCACACACTGGGCACAATCAACAGGGACACAGTTCAAGCCTTGATTTCCACAGAGCCCAATTCCTGCGGACCCTTTGACCATGGCACAAGGGGAATGTCCCTCACTCTATGAAGAACAGCATCCGGAACAACATATGGAGGCGCACTCGGCAAACTTTCTTCCTCGTTGTCATTACACTCCTCTTCGTCAGCCAGTCCCGACAGGACCTTTTGAGTCTTAACCTGTCCTTCCACTGTCCTTATGAACAAAGTTCTCAGACAGGGAATAAGACAACAGAAAACACGAGAAACAATGAGAAGAATGCATCTAGTCATTCCAGCTATTTTTACAAACCATGCAATAAAAGGTCCAAAGGTAGTCTTTATCCAATGGTCTACATATTATGTAATCCCCACTCTGGGCCACAGGCCCACTAATAATCTGCCAGAGAAACATACTCATACTCTCTAGCTTTGAGAGCTACCTTTTTGGCAACATCATCAGCAAATGCATTTCCTTTAGTTACCAAATCCTCAATCCTTTTTATGTGCTCGACATTTACAAATAGCCAAACGCTTAGGTGACATCACAACTGCTAATAACACTTGAATTTGATCTAAATGTTGAGTGGGAGAACCCTCTAATTTTTAAACCCTCTGGTATAAAACTTTTATCAGTTAATTCCACTATTCGAGGCGAACCCTTAAGTTCAAACTCCTCAAACAGCCTAAAGAGTATACCATCCTCTGAAATTAACTTTCTATCATCACTGGTACACTTCCATGTAATCAAGGGACTCTAAGCATCCTATCTCCCACATGTCTTAATCAATAACCTTTACCAACAGCAAGAACAATATATGGCGCAGTATGAGGCATATCAAAATGCTGGTCTAATATTGTGTCTAAAAACGAAACAGATAACCCCACTCTCTCAATTCCAACTACAATATCTTAATTTAAAATTGTGTTCTTTAAAAATACATTGCCAGTGTTTCCATAATTGTTCTAACATAATTATATAAAAATCTGAAATCCAATAAACATGCATAACTGGTAAAACACAAGGCAATTCTGTATCAGCTTGTACCAAAAGAGACATCTGTGCCTCAGGACCGCCCACTGACACTCCCTGTAAAGTACATTTTATATTAAGTCCTAATTTACACAAAGCATCACGTCCCAAAACATTGACTGGAATTGAGGAAGGGAGTAACATTGACATAACTGTTGTATGTTGTCCTACTTGTACCGTTACATGTACAGAAAATGGAAGTAATTGCACTTGTCCTGAAAATCCTATTGTCCTAGCAACCTTTCCTGACCCATCTCTTCTAATGTGTGGAATATAAGATGTGTTAACACAAGTATAAGTGGCTCCCGTATCAACTAGTAATGGTAATGTATGACCTTGTATCTTTACATGTATATGTGGTTCTTCCTCAGGCCCCTAAGTTACCTGTTGAGCTGTTTCTAAATCGGAACTTAGTCAATATAGGCCTAATGCTAAATTTACTGGACCACCCCATGGGGACTGACCTTGACCTGCAACTGTCTGAAACGTGCCACCCCTTCCAGGAATTTGTTGGCAAGTCCAGAATGCATTTGAGCATGAAAGGGAAATGTGTCCAAAGTCAACACAGATCCAGTATTCCGTATTCTGAAAAGCCGCTGGACCAAAACCTCGTCCTTATCCACGGCCTCTTCCTCTGGAAAAGCCTCCAGCCCTTCTGATGAAAGGCGTTGTCATAGGGTTACGGTCTTGCTGCAACACAGGTGGCGGACCCTGCTGGGGCTGTGACTGAGAAACTGATGGAAAAAACACAAGTGAAGCACTCACAGTAGGAGAGGAAGGAGCAGCAGGAGAGGACTGTTCCACAGTTATCAATGCTGCCTGAACCTTTTTCGGATGTTTCAGCTCCTCCAGCTGTTTCATAAGAAGCTTTCACTGAGCCTCAGTGTCCTGCTGTTCACGCCTGTCCTCAGACTTCCTGTACTGGGTGACAAAATGCGTTACAGCTTGACGAAACTCATCCTTTGTCATGGTATGCAAGCGCCAGTCATTTTCTTAAATCCCCAATAGCAAGTGTATGGTCCTGAGTCTCCGACTCAAAGCGTAGTATCCATGCACCTGCTCCGTCCTGAAGCGAGGGTAAACGCGAAATCAAACCGTGCACATCCGCAAATCCCCAAGGGTCATAAAATGTACAGTCACCTTTCACAATCATAGGCATCATCGGGGTACCTGATGAAGAAGTATTCTCACTAATATCTACCTTTTGTAAGGGCAATCCTTGCTTATGTGTATGTATATCCTTTACCTTATCATGTACCAATGGAGCCATTAATGCTAAAGCAACCTTATCCTCATCCTCCTCATCATCTGTATGGGCAGTGACGTAAGAATGCAATTTATCAACATTAACCTGATTCTGATCCTGCAAAATAACTGTCAGTGGAGTGCCCTTTGAGGTCTGTCCCTCCAGGTAACCATGCTCCATGATGTAAACTTTTACCAGAACGGTGTTTATATATTTCTTCTGCATTATACACCAATTGTGTCAAAGCTTCTAATTGCTATTCACGCTTCATTTTATCCCTCTGATATTCCGCTACCTTATTACTCTGCACCAGCTGCTCAAGTGGCGTAAGCTCCTGTTTAATCTGAATCTCCATTTCACCCTTATGAAACAGTATAATAATTGTTTAAAATATCACCTACACAAGCTATAGATGTCACCACGTTGTCTATTTCACCAATACCAAGCACACAAGGGGAGCTCCAAATAATTACCACTCGTTCCTCTGATGATGGCAAGTAAACAGCTCTGGTTTCCGTGAAATCCGTCCGTTACTTAAATCTGGAATAAATCAAAATATTAAATCTATTCCTTTATTTTATTTCGCTTATTCTTATTCCAACTTACTATTATTATTTTCTTATATCTAATATCCAACTTCTATTCATCCCCCCTTTTCCAGCTATGCCTAAATAGCTGGACCAACAAACCCATACCCGTATACTATAAGTAATCAACACAAAAGAAAGGATACAAACAAGACACATCTCAGGGACAAACGAGAAGGACAGCAGACAAAAATAGTCTAGGCCGCACATCCCCCTGACCCCTTGACCCTAACTCCTCATGCCTAAGACACTCCTAAACTCCTATGGACACAAACACAGCAAGATCCACAAACATACCACACAGGAAAGGGAAAGGAGAAAGAGGAGAGAGGGGCTAGGCAACCCCTTTGACCTCCAATTGCAACAGTAGTCAAGATGCATCCCAAGTCAGCAGCCTAAATGTTATTTAAAACTTCTGAAACAGGAGGCACATCATATCAACAAAATTCCAAAATGCAAAAACAACTTATAGTACTACGCTTCCACAAAAGCACAGCACCACACTCAAAAGATATTAATGCTCATGCCAAACACAAACTTTCAAGCGCATAAGCCACACTCGCATCACGGTAAAACGTCCCGTCACTCATGACACATAAAGACACAGATCAAGGGCTTTTTCCTTCCTTCCTTTATGCATGCAAGGCCAGACCGGGGTACTGTTAGTAGCAGCACGCTCTCATAATCAGCGAGCCATTAGGCGCGATCAATGAAAACTCACAAAAAATACCAGCGACTGAAATATTATTTTGTGGCTAACTAATAACAGTCCACACTATATACCAAAAACGGAATTAATTTAGAGCCCACTGTTTGCGCCCTTTCATCGCAATTCCTTTATTTCCATTATTCCATTATTTCCTTTATTTCCTTTATTTCCTTTACACTTCTCATAACGCCTCCTTCCGTTATTGTCCTATATTTAAGCTAAACTATGAGGTTGTTACGTCTGACAAAAGGTGAACATTTCCACATGCTGAGAAATGAACACAAACAGGTCTTAGAGGCAAGGGTACAATGACGTAAGACAGACAACATGCCCAAGATGAAAAAAGCATCCTGTTAACAAATATATCAAACACAATATGAGTTAGAAATTTAAACACAATATGAGTTAGAAAAAATGGAAACATTCCTCAGCCTGTCCATGGGCCTGCTATGGACAGAATGAAAGATGCTGCCACTTATACAGACCTGACAGATCGGTGAAGGCAATTGAACAAGCCAAAAAAATCCACATATTTTCCACACAGGCTCTTTGCTGTGGTGGACCCAAAAAACAATTTAAAATCTCAATCAAAATAATACTATAATTAAACTTACCCAAGCCAATCTAGACGGAAGCAAAAGTCTTCCGTTCCAAAAGGGAAGAAGGGACCAATTAAAACACTGATTGTTCGTGACGCCAAATTATGTGGAGAAGTTTCTTGGAAAAACCCAAAATGCAGAGAAGTTTGTCTTGTTCAACCAAGTCTTTATTGCGTTCACCGAGAGAATGGTTATAACAGTGGTAATCCTCAACCATTCTAACCACTCTGATCTCACTAACCATTCTAACCATTCTAACCTTACACCTTATTTATCTAACTTAAGTACTCCTGCTAGTAGATGATGTAGCTGGCACTGAGCCAATCCTACACAAGGCCTCAGTCTCTGTCCTTTTACGATGAGGCTCTAAACATGGTTTCAACACAGTTTTCAGAAAGGAGCCTACTGGTCTGCATACTACTCTCTTACTGGGTTTAAACTTTCTTTTTATAGCACAACACTCTGCTGCATGCTCTATCCTATTTCTATATACACACATACATATATTACTTGTTTCTACAAAATTCCCGACATCATCTTCCTGCAGTGCCAGTCCGGATTTGATCCCATTGAGCTCGTTGTCTCAGGAGGCATTTTAGCCTGTCCAATCAGTGAACAGAAGGAGGCATTGGGAATGCCGAGCTAGAATGCTATCATTCAAGTCAAGCTATCAGTGAGAGGCTGATCCAATCTTTCTAAACACAAACACCTCAAACAAGCAATTGAACCTCACTACCGAATGTAAGACCACCATTCTGATTTAATCCGAAAGGTGTCTTCAGTTCTGGCCTGGAGAGAGATGGAAGACCAGGAGATTCATCTCTGGACTGTGGGTGTAACTGTGAACTGTAGACCACACCCCTCTGCATGTGAAGCATACACAGTATCAAGTTACAGTAGTTAGTTAAAGAGGAAGAAGCATGATTAGAACAGGTACATCATGTTAGAAGAACCTTGTCATGAGGACACAAGGCAATATTACAACACAGTTTTCTGTGCTTTTTGCTGTAGAACATATAAGACATATACAACAAGGCTTCAGAAGCCCAGTCCCTTTTTAAGGGAATGTTTTTATAGTCTTGCATTTACAAAGTTCAGTGACTGAATCAGTGCCCATAAACACATATCCAGTAACTTTCCAAATATCATTCCTCAATTTCCTCATAAGTCCTTGTTCACTGTAGAAATGCTGCTTTAAACTGTGTTGATGAATTTGGTCAGGGTATGAAAATAATCTTGTCCATCCAGTTCCGGTTCAACTTTGTTTACAGTGAACAGGCTTTGGAATGTCAAGTGTAGTAAGGACACATGTGGCATTCAATGCTCTCAGATTACACGTAACAGAGAAGGATTTCTATCAGATTTGTTCTGGCCAAGGATGTGGAGGTTTCTGAGGATCCATGGTGCCGCCCTGTTTCTATAGAGCCCCAGTGTTGCTGTGGTGGTGAAGCAGAGCTGTCCAATCAGACTCCACATAAGACAAAGCTCCTCCCTCTAGCCTAAACACTGTTGAAGGAAGTGGAGACAGGCAGACACACAGGCAGTGGTATGGTGGGATGGGTTTGGTTGCCTACTGAAGAGTTTGTATCATGCCAAATAAGACACAGTCTTACTCTGCTGTAAAAGTGTGAGCTTTCTGTGAAAGTGAAACCAAATGATGTAACAGTGTCTACGGGTAGATAGCAAGAGTGACACAGATTCTTCAGTTTTACTCCCCGACACCAGGCTGTGTGTTGATGATGAGTGACCAGGACATGGAGGAAATCATCAAAGGGGATGATGCTTCAACTGCACAGTAAGATCATAATCTTTCTGATGTGCTACAGTATAACATATATGTTTGTTATGCTGTGTGTGTTGTGTGTTGTGTGTGTGTGTGTGTTGTGTGTGTTGTGTGTGTGTATATGTGTGTGTGTGTGTGTGTGTGTGTGTGTGTGTGTGTGTGTGTGTGTTTAGTTTGTGTGTGTGTTTATGTGTGTGTGTGTGTGTGTGTGTGTGTGTGTGTGTGTGTCTGTGTGTGGAGAGAGACAGAGAGAGAGAGAGAGAGTGGGGGGATGCATTAAGGTGGTGAGAGTTTGGCTTTTTCTGCATCTTTTTCTGTGTGTGTGTGTGTGTGTGTGTGTGTGTGTGTTGTGTGTTTGTATATTCTTAATTGTCTTCTGTGCCAGCCAAAATGTGGTTGTGTGTGTTTGTGCAGCTCAGAGCCTAAGCAGAGGTCACACTCTCCTACACCCAGCTGTGTGTCCATGAAAAGTGACCAGTCCATGGACATGTTTGTCACATTCAAACAGGAAGATGCCTCTACAGTCTATAAGTATGTGTCTTACAAGCCACGGGATGTCCTTTTGGATCATTAAATGATCTATCTATGTGTGCGTGTGTATGTGTGTGTGTGTGTGTGTGTGTGTGTGTGTGTGTGTTTGTTTGTGTGTGTGTGTACGCGTGCATGTGTATGAGTACATATATGTATGAGTGAGTACATACAGTCATAATAATTTGTTCAAACAATTTATCTGACTGAAGCATGATGGAGCTTGGTGGATGGAAATATTTGGAAAAATAAATAAAAATCCTAAAAACATAAAATATAAAAATATGTGAGCCTTTATATTGGCTCTCCCCCTTTATATGAGGGGGGGGGGGCTGTTTCCAACATGAGTCTGTCTGAGGACCAATCAGAACTAGACAGACCAATTCAATGCAGGGACATCTTTAAACCCTTTTCTAGACAACACAAACCTGTAAGAACAGCGCTGACTGAAGGGGTCACTGGCTTTGGAAAACAGTCTCTGGACAGAAGTTCATTCTAGACTGGGCTGTGGCAAGAGACAATCTGGACATTGACTTTATATTTCCTCTTCCTTTCCGGGAGTTGAATATGATGAATAGATTAACACTAGAAGTCCAGCATTTTTCTGTCTACCTAGAAGTCCCAGAGAGGGTCATTTGGCCCGACGCTTTTCCCAAATACACTAATCACTCATTTTGTTATGGTAATGAGGCTGTTAGGGGCAGTGTGAGGGGTCACACCTTACAGTGTGTGAGGGGGTCACACCTTACAGTGTGTGAGGGGGTCACACCTTACAGTGTGTGGGGGGTCACACCTTACAGTGTGTGGGGGTCACACCTTACAGTGTGTGAGGGGGTCACACCTTACAGTGTGTGAGGGGGTCACACCTTACAGTGGTAACAGCCAAGACAAACAGACTCAAGAACAGACAGCTTCTTCCCAAGGGCTGTCAACATATGAATGAACATGTGAATGTCCATGTGACCATAACGACTCATGTGACTGCAACCAGACAATTGTTTGATGGATAAATACCAGTGCACGTGGACTATTGCTTCATTTCACTCATTCACTCAGTCTGGATATTTTTCCAAAGCATTAAAGATCTGAAATCCTCACCCATTCCCAGAATAATTCCTGTTCATCTCTGATGGTCTGGATGAGTGTCGGCTTCCCCTGGGTTTGAACTCCTCTAACACATGTTGGAATGTGACAGATCCAGCTCAGTACATGTGCTGCTGACAAGCTCATCAAGGGAAATGTGCTTACCTCGGCTCTCGTCTGGATCACCACCAGACCAGCAGCAGCCAGTTAGATCCCTCCTGTACGAGTGGACCAGGTGACAGAAATAAAGGGATTCAACAACCCACAGAAAGAGGAGTACTTCAGGAAGAGAATCAGTGATGAGAACCTGGCCAACAGAACCATCACACATTTGAAGTCTTCTAGGAGTGTTGTGTGTAGGTATGTTTGTATCGCCTGAGTATAAATGACTAGAATTGTGTGTGTATGTGTGCGTGTGTGTGTATGTGTGTGTGTGTGTGTGTGTGTGTGTGTGTGTGTGTGTGTTGTGTCGAGAAGAGTTGCGCTGTTTTAGTATCAGCTGCCAGATCACCAGAGAGTTCAGAGTTCAGCAACTCTCAGACAAACTGGAGGCACTTCTGTGGGTGTTTATTTGTGGAGTCGGAAAAGTGAAGCAGAAAACAAAAGAACAAAATCAAGCCAATTAAGAAAACATCAACATCAATTCCAATTTAACATGCATCAAAAACATTTAAAAAGGTGAAATGCTACATACAGGACTTGGGAGTCTACCAGTTTGGTATGACCTTTGAACCCAGGAATATAGCCCAGATATAAGTAAAAACAATATGATAGAAAATGTCTAGATTATCTATAATGTTACAGTGAATTGACAAGAACAGAGGAACCGAAAGAAGCTTTGTGTTTTTACTTTGTGTCTGTGCAACTTGCAGTTTTATCTACCCACCTGCAAATTTGACCAATCATGATAGTTTCTTGAGTAATTTAACTGATCAAACCCAACACTTTATTTTGCAAAAATGTGGAATCAACTGCAGGCATTTTTTATTTAGTTCCTTGTTTTGTTCTGTCAATCAGATGCTGACACATCATTCTGACATGATTGTTTACCTGTTTACTTGCAGAACACCCAAAATAAACAAAACAGGTACAGGTATCAGAGAGTGTTCTAATGTTATATGCCATAATATCATATCTCATAGGTTGCACAGATGTACTGGTGTACAGGTATCAGAGAGTGTTCTAATGTTATATGCCATAATATCATATCTCATAGGTTGCACAGATGTACTGTGTACAGGTATCAGAGAGTGTTCTAATGTTATATGCCATAATATCATATCTCATAGGTTGCACAGATGTCCCCTCACAGAGAAGAGCTGTTCTGCTCTAGCAACAGATGCCAGCTCAGCCTGTTGCAGATTGAATGAGCTGAACCTGAGTGAGAATGAGATTTGTGATGAACCTGAGTGAGAATGAGATTTGTGATGAACCTGAGTGAGAATGAGATTTGTGATGAACCTGAGTGAGAATGAGATTTGTGATGAACCTGAGTGAGAATGAGATTTGTGATGAACCTGAGTGAGAATGAGATTTGTGATGCGGGAGTTGATCATCTCACAGACCTTCTGAAGAATCCCCAGTGCAAACTGGAGAAAATAGTGTAAGTACTGAAACACAACAACAAAGCTGTGGGAAAGGTGTAGATGGCTTTGTGTCAGTGGCTGCCTTACAGTTGCATATCAGATACACTGATTTGGAGGCATTGCTGTATGTGTGTGTGTGTGTGTGTGTGTGTGTGTGTGTGTGCGTGTGTGTGCGTGTGCTTGTGTGTGTGTGTGCACACTGTGTATATGTGTTATATAAATTGAGTCATGTATCCGTAATAAAGAGATGTGTTACGTAGTGAGATAGTTCTTCCAGGCTGCAGAATTGTTTTCTCCCAAAGAAGAGCTGTTCTGCTTTAGCGGCAGTTGCCAGTTCAACCACCTGCAGTTTGAAGGACTTGAGCCTGAACAGCAATGAGTTTTTCTGATGCAGGAGTTCAGCATCTCTGAGACCCCTTAAGAATCCCCACTGCAAACTGGAGAGACTGGACTGACAGAGCTATATTTGTGGTGGGACATTTTCCATATTTGAGAATTTTAAATAATTTTAAACCCATAGACCCAAGTCACCGAGCTATCAAAATGAAGAAAAAATTAATGTTGTACCAAATGTTCTCATTCTTCTTCCTACTGAAGGCACACAATTACCTGTGGGCTATAGTTTGATTTACCCCAGACTTTTACTTGAAGTGTGTTGTGTACGTGTAGTGTAGTAAGGAGAGCTGCACAATATTGCCTGTGTTGTTTTGAGTGTGCCTGTACTGTCTATATGAGCTGCATATGTAGTGCAGTATAAATAAATGTCTCCTAATCTTCCCCTCTAGTTTGAGTTGGTGTTCCCTCACAAGGAAGAGCTGTGCTGTTTTGGCAGATGGAGTCTGAAGGAACTGAACTTGAGCTCCAGTAAGATTCACGATTCTGCGGTTCAGCATCTCTCAGACCTCCTGAAGAATCCCAACTGCAAACTGGAGAAACTAGAGTGAGTAACACATAACTACAGAGCTGTGTATGTAGTGGTGTGTGTGTGTGTGTGTGTGTGTGTGTTTGTGTGTATGCGTGTGTGTGTGTGTGTGTGTGTGTGGTCCAAGTAATCAGTCTACCTTCAGTGCAAAGAAATGCATGTAAAAATGCATACATGTCCATCACGTCATCAAATGTCAGTCGGCTCCCAAATTGTTTGTAAGTAACCATTTTGTTCAGAGTAAAGGTAATATTAATCAATAATAATCAATAACCAATAATAATCTCTTCTCATTTCTGTATGTTTTTATATGAGCATATGCAATCTAATTTGTAGGACATGCAGTGCTCCAGCTAACGCAGATAACACAGATGTGCTGTATAGTGTGAGTATGATGATCAGTTGTGTTTCTCACAGATTGATAAGCTGTAATCTAACAGAGAAGAGATGTGAATCTTTAGCATCGGCTGCAAGTTTGAGCTCTTGTAGCTTGAAGGATCTGGTCATGACTGACAATCAGCTGAGTTATGCAGGAGTTCAGCATCTCTCAGGCCTCCTCAGGAATCCTCACTGCAAACTGGAGAAACTGGAGTGAGTGTTAACACACATTGTGATCTGTGAGATAAGTGTCAGGTGAGGGCCAATGAGTGTACCAGGGTGTCAAGAATGTGTATATGAAAGGTGTGAGTGTGTTTTTAGTATAGAGTGTAATGTGTTATGAATGTTTGAATGTGATTTACTGTAGAGTGTGTGAGTGTAATGTGTTATGAATGAGTGAGTGTAATGTGTTATGAATGAGTGAGTGTGTTTTTAGAATGAGTGAGTGTAATGTGTTATGAATGAGTGAGTGTAATGTGTTATGAATGAGTGAGTGTAATGTGTAATGAGTAATTTAACTGATCAAACCCAACACTTTATTTTGCAAAATGTGGAATCAACTGCAGGCATTTTTTATTTAGTTCCTTGTTTTGTTCTGTCAATCAGATGCTGACACATCATTCTGACATGATTGTTTACCTGTTTACTTGCAGAACACCCAAAATAAACAAAACAGGTACAGGTATCAGAGAGTGTTCTAATGTTATATGCCATAATATCATATCTCATAGGTTGCACAGATGTACTGGTGTACAGGTATCAGAGAGTGTTCTAATGTTATATGCCATAATATCATATCTCATAGGTTGCACAGATGTACTGGTGTACAGGTATCAGAGAGTGTTCTAATGTTATATGCCATAATATCATATCTCATAGGTTGCACAGATGTCCCCTCACAGAGAAGAGCTGTTCTGCTCTAGCAACAGATGCCAGCTCAGCCTGTTGCAGATATAATGAGCTGAACCTGAGTGAGAATGAGATTTGTGATGAACCTGAGTGAGAATGAGATTTGTGATGAACCTGAGTGAGAATGAGATTTGTGATGAACCTGAGTGAGAATGAGATTTGTGATGAACCTGAGTGAGAATGAGATTTGTGATGCGGGAGTTGATCATCTCACAGACCTTCTGAAGAATCCCCAGTGCAAACTGGAGAAAATAGTGTAAGTACTGAAACACAACAACAAAGCTGTGGGAAAGGTGTAGATGGCTTTGTGTCAGTGGCTGCCTTACAGTTGCATATCAGATACACTGATTTGGAGGCATTGCTGTATGTGTGTGTGTGTGTGTGTGTGTGTGTGTGTGTGTGCGTGTGTGTGCGTGTGCTTGTGTGTGTGTGTGCACACTGTGTATATGTGTTATATAAATTGAGTCATGTATCCGTAATAAAGAGATGTGTTACGTAGTGAGATAGTTCTTCCAGGCTGCAGAATTGTTTTCTCCCAAAGAAGAGCTGTTCTGCTTTAGCGGCAGTTGCCAGTTCAACCACCTGCAGTTTGAAGGACTTGAGCCTGAACAGCAATGAGTTTTCTGATGCAGGAGTTCAGCATCTCTGAGACCCCCTTAAGAATCCCCACTGCAAACTGGAGAGACTGGACTGAACAGAGCTATATTTGTGGTGGGACATTTTCCATATTTGAGAATTTTAAATAATTTTAAACCCATAGACCCAAGTCACCGAGCTATCAAAATGAAGAAAAAATTAATGTTGTACCAAATGTTCTCATTCTTCTTCCCACTGAAGGCACACAATTACCTGTGGGCTATAGTTTGATTTACCCCAGACTTTTACTTGAAGTGTGTTGTGTACGTGTAGTGTAGTAAGGAGAGCTGCACAATATTGCCTGTGTTGTTTTGAGTGTGCCTGTACTGTCTATATGAGCTGCATATGTAGTGCAGTATAAATAAATGTCTCCTAATCTTCCCCTCTAGTTTGAGTTGGTGTTCCCTCACAAGGAAGAGCTGTGCTGTTTTGGCAGATGGAGTCTGAAGGAACTGAACTTGAGCTCCAGTAAGATTCACGATTCTGCGTTCAGCATCTCTCAGACCTCCTGAAGAATCCCAACTGCAAACTGGAGAAACTAGAGTGAGTAACACATAACTACAGAGCTGTGTATGTAGTGGTGTGTGTGTGTGTGTGTGTGTGTGTGTTTGTGTGTATGCGTGTGTGTGTGTGTGTGTGTGTGTGGTCCAAGTAATCAGTCTACCTTCAGTGCAAAGAAATGCATGTAAAAATGCATACATGTCCATCACGTCATCAAATGTCAGTCGGCTCCCAAATTGTTTGTAAGTAACCATTTTGTTCAGAGTAAAGGTAATATTAATCAATAATAATCAATAACCAATAATAATCTCTTCTCATTTCTGTATGTTTTTATATGAGCATATGCAATCTAATTTGTAGGACATGCAGTGCTCCAGCTAACACAGATAACACAGATGTGCTGTATAGTGTGAGTATGATGATCAGTTGTGTTTCTCACAGATTGATAAGCTGTAATCTAACAGAGAAGAGATGTGAATCTTTAGCATCGGCTGCAAGTTTGAGCTCTTGTAGCTTGAAGGATCTGGTCATGACTGACAATCAGCTGAGTTATGCAGGAGTTCAGCATCTCTCAGGCCTCCTCAGGAATCCTCACTGCAAACTGGAGAAACTGGAGTGAGTGTTAACACACATTGTGATCTGTGAGATAAGTGTCAGGTGAGGGCCAATGAGTGTACCAGGGTGTCAAGAATGTGTATATGAAAGGTGTGAGTGTGTTTTTAGTATAGAGTGTAATGTGTTATGAATGTTTGAATGTGATTTACTGTAGAGTGTGTGAGTGTAATGTGTTATGAATGAGTGAGTGTAATGTGTTATGAATGAGTGAGTGTGTTTTTAGAATGAGTGAGTGTAATGTGTTATGAATGAGTGAGTGTAATGTGTTATGAATGAGTGAGTGTAATGTGTAATGAATGTGTGAGTGTGCTTCTAGAATGTTCTTCTGCTACATACAGTCAGTGCAGTGGGAGAGAAAATGAAAGGACACAGAATAAACTGGGCCCTCTTACATAAATTAAATATTTCTGGTATTTACTAACCTTATACTAGAGGTTTATGGCACTGATGATTAGATGATTGAGTGAGTGTGTGTGTGTGTGTGTGTGTGTGTGTTTATGAAGTAAATGTGTGTTGTTTGTATGATGATGTCATGCTGTGCTATGCTTGTCTCTCAGACATAGTAAAGAATCTTTCTTGTGTGTCTCTGTGTTGTCTCCTAGAGTGAATGGTTTTATCTTCAGAAAGGAGAGTCCAAGAGCTTGTGCTCGCAGCCTTCTGTCCTCGGATGCTGCAGCTCAGTTATAAAGCCCTCTGGGGTCCCGAGTATAGGGGCTCCTATGTGTCTGGTGGACAACAAAGCATGGATGTACTATGTAGTGGAGCTCCTTCTGCTGTAGCTTTGACACTATGGGTGTAGGTGAAATCTTATTGGAATATCAGAAATCGTAATTAAAACTTTTACTAACAAAATACATCAAATATAAAAATGAAACTTAAGTAATTAAAGCAGTTTTGATGTTTCTGCTTCGTCTCCTTGTGGTCGTGGACAGAGAGAAGAACTTTGGAACCTCCACTCTGACTGTCTGAAATTGTAACTCATTCTACCTAGAGGTTTTATTTACATTCACATTTAAATGTATGTATTTCACAGACACTTTTATCCAAAGAGACTCACAAAAAGAGGATTACTGGACCAATCAAGCTACACAGAAGAAACATTCTAAGAACACCACTAGGGGGCTTCTAGAGTGTAAGAGTGCAGAAGTGGAGTCTAGTGCAGATTTAGATGTACTTAGGGTAGAGGGGGCAGAGGAAGGGAAGGACAAGTGCCC
The DNA here is from genome assembly GCA_015244755.2 of Tenualosa ilisha. Classification (NCBI taxonomy): domain Eukaryota; kingdom Metazoa; phylum Chordata; class Actinopteri; order Clupeiformes; family Clupeidae; genus Tenualosa; species Tenualosa ilisha. Next base: position 113,851 of record PYXC01001316.1, read on the forward strand.
AACAAATGCACTTCATAATGTTGAACTAACATTCCTACAAACATGAGTTATGAATGTACACATATGTAAAACTCAAAAACAATGTTCCAATGAAGAATACAACAATTTAAAACAAAAAGTAATTCTATCAACACGGTTCTTACAACTGTACAAGGATGCATTCTCTCACACACACATACACACACACACACACACACACACACATTGCAATGATTCATTTAGCTTGTACTCTAAGCACACAAACACACTCACACACACACACACACACAGACACACACACACACACACACACACATACACGCACATAATTGCATGGATCTCTGTAATCATCAGCAAGGCTACTAGTCAAGCCATCATCTCGAAATGCATCTCATTCAGCAGACCATGAAGGTCATCTCCCTCCTGCATGTGCAGATGTGTCTGTGACGGTCTGTGATGTTTCCAGGCTACTAGCATGTTAGGCAGGTTCCTTTTATGGTAAAAAGAAAATAAATAGATAGATAGATTGATTGATAGATTTTGTGTGTGTGTGTGTGTGTGTGTGTGTGTGTGTGTGCTTGTGTGTGTGTGTGTGTGCCACTAGGCCTAGAGGATTGGAGTTCTGTTAATCAAGTCTGGTTCACCTGTTTGTGCTTTTTAATGTGCGTGTGTGTGTGTGTGTGTGTGTGTGTGTGTGTGTGTGTGTGAGAGAGAGAGAGAGTGTGTGTGTGTGTGTGCATTTGTATGAGTTTAGTGTAAAGACTGAACATTCTCTGGGGTTAAGCAGACAGGTCAAAGAAGGAACACACAGATGTAAACTGGGTCAAACAGAGATGCTTAACAATGAGTGAGTACACAGAGTTCTGATACAAAACTACAGTAGCCTACAACAGCAATATGATCCACTCTAAAGACTGCCTGTCACCTAGAAATGTGATCATTTTGCATGAAGATGTACAATACATTTAGTTACGGACAGTTATATTGCCACTGACTATTTCAGACTAGATGTTTAGGCCGACGCATAGTTGATATGATGCATAACTGAAGAAGAACTTGGCCAACCACATTTAAGCATATGTGACCTCACTGTTGTGTTTCACTGACTGTCCTGCATTTGCCCAGACTCACACCTCTAACTTAAGCACTTTGAATTGAGCGTGTTATCAAG
>PYXC01001316.1:120000-163047 GCA_015244755.2 Tenualosa ilisha
AGTTATGATGCAAATGATCCAAAATCAGCCATTCCCTGTTAAAGAGGCACTAAAGTGCACTATTCCCACTTAGTGCACTAAATATAGTGTCTGCTAGTGAGGTGCTGTGTGCTGTGTGCCCTGTGTGTTTATCCATCATAAGACCAGATACCAGCAACAGGAGTTTGGGGATTATATAAAAATTACAAACAACACAGAACAGACAGAGAGATCATAAAAAAATAAACTACACACATTTCCATTAAAATATTTCAGAATGACATGTACACTGGACACAATTCACATTTGCATAGGTGTGTGTGTGTGTCTGTGTGTGTGTGTGTGTGTGTGTGTGTGTGTGTTTCTGTGTGTGTGTGTGTGTGTGTGTGTTTCTGGACTCACCTTGATGTGCTCAGCTGTTTTCTCACAGGTGACTTTCCTCTCCTCAAAGGTGTTGAGTTTCTGCTGTAAGGGCTGCAGTTTGATCTTGAGCTCCTCCTGGAATAAATGACAGACTTCACTGCAGACTGCAGCATCTCTACAGTCCTGATACAGTGTTGCTCATTCAGCTCCAGTCAATCAGGTGATGCTGTTATGTAAATCTAATCATAATCAGAAATTATCTTACCTACTACCTTACCTAATTGTTCTGTATAGTATCTAAGGACTGGAATTGGTATTTGTTTGTATTGCTGTTTACTTCCTATAGTGTTGTTGTGCTGCCTGTTTTTATTTATCTAATCCCTAGGTGGTGCTGTTTACCAACAAGAACATCTTACCTTACGGTCAAGAGCTGCCTCATCTATAGGGTGACACTTGTGACCAGTGTGTTTTTTGGAGTCTCTACACACCCAACACAGAGGTTGTTTATCCTCCAGACAGAAGAGCTTGAGTTTCTCACTGTGGAGACTGCAGAGCACCTCAGACCCTGCTGAAGCTCTCTGACTTCTCCCCTGTAAGAAGGACTCACACAGGTTTTTTATAGTTAGGCTGATTGGAGGATTTTGCATTGATGACTTTCTCCTGCAGACTGGACATTCTCTGGATCCCTTGGTGTCCCAGAACTGCTGCAGACAGACTTTGCAGATACTATGACTGCAGGAGAGGACAACAGGGTCCTTGAAGATGTCACAGCACACAGGACAGGTCAAGTCCTCTTCAGAAAAAGATTTTGATGCCATTGTTACCTGCACACTCTCATTTGTTTGACTACTTACACCATTTGCTTTCACTTTCAATTCTGAGGATCCTGTCAGTTTCTGAGTGAGAAAACATAGCATAAAATTCACAAGGCTGTTATTTTTATCTTCATACATTTGAATCATGCATTAGTCGTGTTTGTTGAATACAAAAGTATTTAGTACACTAGACTCTAGTGACTAGAGAACACGTACCTGTTCAAAGTTCAGGAAAAGACAGTCAGACGCTGTACACTTTGTGCCTCAGTTCCCCACTTCCTCATTCAGCAAGCAAGGGAGGGGCTTAGCTTGATTCTGATTGGTCAGATCAGCTATGGAAAGAGACAGACAGTGAGAGAGAGTGACAGACAGGCATTTTAACCACTATATGTATATATATATAAACAATCACTTTGTGAAATTCTCTAGTTTTTTGCTCCTCCATGTTGGGATTGAAATGAAGTTTACTGTAGTTGGGAGACGTGAGGGAAAGAATGACTACACAGTCAATGGGCATTTTGAACACTTCTACAGTGTTAAAGTTTGTAAAGGGGATCATGGATTGTGTTCCAGGAGGAGACCTATATATGGCTGTCATGGCAGTGGATCCCTTTATAATATTTCATACTTTTGCCACAGTGTGAACTTCACTAAAACAAAAGCAAACCCTCAGTTGCCACGTGCTTTGCTTTCATCATGACACTGAATTATGCTGCCATCTTGGAAAATATAGGTTGGAGAATGTAAATATCAAGGCTGTGCTTTGCCATGTCACAGGCCCTGTGATTCATCCTCTTCAGAAAATGTGCCTTGATTTCTGTTTTATGAATTGACACACACCTGTATATTGATGCACATCTGTATATTGCCCTTATATTGAATCTATGTAGCACATCTGTATATTACCCTTATTATCTCTTCACCTTACATGTATATTGCTCTTCTGCCTATTTATTATTACTACTCTTGTCTGTATATAATTTGCTCTTTAACTGTACATACTGCATATACTGTATATACTGCACTTGCTTTGCACTTCTGATTAGATGCTAAACTGCATTTCGTTACCTGTATTTATACATGAGTAATGACAATAAAGTTGAATCTAATCTAATCTAATCTGACCTTTTGGTGATGGAGATTTTTGTGAAGAGATTAGACCTTATGAAAATGATATGGCTAAAACTCCTTGTCTTTTCTATAAACATTGCTAATAGTACTGTTGGCCATAAGGTCTGATTATGACCACAAGTGTAGTTGTGTAGCGGCACCTAGTAGGAGACAAACATGGAAAAACATGACACTTCAATTGGCAATTTACTGGGACCAGAACATGTGAACTACATGAAATGTGATGAATGTAGAATCTTGTATGCATTTCTGAGAATGGGTCATATTTTGCGAATATCTGGTCAAGGGTCAAGGCGACCCAATTTAGGAAATTCCACTTTGAACAAAAATTTCTATTGAACATTCCTTGGACAGCAAAAAAACAGGTCACTTGAAACTGGACAGAGACTCATAGCACATGTGCTATTTTAGTCCCTGAAGACTGATTCCCTCAGGTGCTGGTCTCTTCACAAGACGGGTTGGTTGTTGTGGAATAACTCATGAACCATAGGGCCCTAGCCTGGACATGCCTTCCCAGCACTTCCACTTGATTATCATCTTCCTGCAGTGCTAGTCTGGATCTGATCCCATTGAGCTTGTTGTGTCAGGAGGCATTTTAACCTGTCCAATCAGTGAACAGAGGGAGGCATTGGGAATGCAGAGCTAGATTGATATGGCAACCTATCAGTGAGGGGCTGATCCAGTCTTTATAAGCATAAACACCTCAAACAAGCAATTGAACCTCACTACCGAATGTCCAGACCTTCTCTACAAAATGAAAGTGTAGAACAAGAGTCTTGTTTATTACCAGGCTATCAGTGCCCTGACTCACGAAAGTTTAGTGGTACATTGGTCTCATGGAGTCACATCCAACACACATTCACATTCACTCTCTCTGTCTCTCTCTCTTTCTCTCTCTCACACAAACACACACACACACACACACACACACACACATACACACATACACACACACACACACACAGAAACACACACACAATCATGCAAACATGCTTGATTACACAAACCATGGTTGTTCCCTCTTTTATGAAGAGGGCCTTAAGAACCCCTCAAAACATACATTGTCGCCATGTCTTTTGCGCCCCCTAATGGCCAGAATGGGAACTCCTGTGACTTGGAATGATACATGAGCAGCTACAGGAGAATCATTAGTACTAATATTAGCTTATATCTAACTGACTGATGAGTGGTAAAATTGGTACTAATATTAGCTTATATCTAACTGTCTCATGAGTGGTGAGAGAGAATTCTCTTATCTGTGTGTGCTGTAAACGGTGTGAGGTATCACAGGAATGTCCTTTCACATGTAAACTGATGTTTGCCCTCAGTGGTTTTACATCATGATAGTTACTAGAATAAACACATGTCAGATAGCTTGACTATGTGCACAAACTCATCACCTCCTCATGCGATCGCTGTTGATTCTGTGTGAATACGCAGTAGACCATGATGATGGGGGTAAAGTCAGTCTGACCACCATTCTGATTTAAAAGGAAGCAACCTGAGGACCTGAGGAGGAAATAGCAATCACTGAAACTACATAATAAATGTACAGTCAAGAACCACCAGCATGTCTTCATGGACCACCAGTGAGCCACGGACCATTGATTGCAAACCAATGAAGAAAGCAGTAGTGGAAAAAGCTCCAGCAGATTACACGTGCATAGTCTCCAGATGTGTCCTCTACACTCATACATACAGGACAATGAGATGTTACATGTGCATAGTCTTCAGGTGTGTCTTCTACACTCCTACATACAGAGCAATGAGATGTTACATGTGCATAGTCTTCAGGTGTGTCCTCTACACTCATACATACAGGCCAATGAGATGTGGTTGTTTTCTTGAAAGGACAGGTTTTTTGTGGTGGAGTTTTATTATTATAATATAGTGCATAGGATGGGCTATACGCTCTAAGTGTTTAAACAGCTTTTCCAAATTATTTTTGTGTTTTCTTTATGCATTTAACTTAACTGGAGCCACTTCTGAATTTTGCATCGATAGTCCTCCATGTCTTCAGCTTGGGTCTTAATCCAAAGTGTCCTCTGCAGTATTCCGTCTCCATTGGGACGTTGTCCGCTCTCACACATACAGCAATCTGAAAAACTAACTATAAACACACACAGCAATCTGAATTACTGACTATAGACACATACAGCTTGGGGCATCCATGTCTGAGTCTGGGGTCAAAGGTCAAGATGGGCTCACTATTAACCCCCCACTGTTCAAGCTGTTGACGATGCAGCCATGTCTTCTCTGGAGAAACTCTAAAAACAAATAATATTCATCTCACCAAATGGCAAATTGAATGCAAAATGTATTTACTGTTAATTTAATTTCTTATTTATTATTATTAATGTGAACTGAATCTTTTATTTTTATTTTTATTTATTATTTACCAGCAGTTCCATTGATGGTCTCATCACTTTTGAATGAGAAGAGCTGTGATGCTAAGAAGAGCTGGGCTACTGGATCTTAACCACCATGGAACGATGACTGGAATTGTATCCATGTTTATGGGGAGTGCTTAGGGTGGGGGCGTCTTCAAGGCGCTTCCACTGAATGTACATAACAACAAGAACATTTTGAATGTCCAGAGAAGATATGTAATACATCAAGGAATCCATACATGAAGCAATGAGTGTTTTCTGTCAAGAGAATGTATTTACATGTTAATTTAGGACTGTTATACAACACTGCCTTAAATACCATGCATCTGCAATGAACTCAAGGACAGTCAGGTCATTCTGTGTCAAATGGACAAAATCTTCCTGCTCAGTCCCTTCAGAATCGGCTGTGTCTCGGATATTATGTGCCCATACATCTCAAAGGAAGGTGTACAAATTTATACCTCAGTATCTCAAGTATTTCTATGAAAAATATGCCTTAGAATGCACCCACCCCCTCTTCCAAAGAAGTGCCCGTGAGCATTTTTAGCAAATTCATACTGTAATGTCATCAAAACTATTTGATATTTGTACGCAAACAGTCCAGATACTAAACTGTGTCCTTGGCGAGAGAAGCAAACAGGTTCTCAACAAGGCTACCAGACTACAGCTGTTGACACTATCCTGTCACTGCTGATTGGCTTCCACAAACCGAGGGATTTCATTGGATGTTCACAGTGTATCGTTTGAATGCAATATTAGGGATCAATTTGCATGGAGAGTGTACCGTTTTTAATTATGTGAGTATTTCACTTAAACTAGCAAGAGGACGGATGATGACGCTTTAATAAGGGCATGATAGAATGGACATGGTGGGGTCCAAAAGTCTGGTCCAAAAAGTATGCCTCTGTAAACTGCAGCCTCTGTCCAGAAACACTTCCTGATGTAATGATTTAAGATGAGCTCAGGAAAACTTCAGAAAAATGGCAAGATCATTTGTGCCAAATAAGCCTTATTTTATTCTCAAAAATAGTGCAACACCATCCACTGCTGGAAAACCCACAGTAAGAACAGAGTTCTTAACACAGTTTTGGTGACAAGTTGAAGTTAAACAGAACATCAAAATATACCTAATGAACAGAGTACTCATCCCAAAGCAGCTATATCATCAATAATTATCAATAATAATTGAAGTAATATTTTATTTAGCAAATAAGAGTTCTCATCCCAAAGCAACTGGACCACTGCAGTACCTGTAACAGCCACAGAGGGGCAGCAGAGAGCTGTGTGGATGACAGACCTCCCAGCTGCTACAAATGTGTCCCTAAAAACAGCAGCCCATGTAGATCCTTGCTTGAGTCTCCAGATTATCACAACCAAAAACTATGTGACAAACTGAGTAGGCAGACCAGCACACTGTCACATACAGCAGTCATAATGCAGTCAGACCAGCTCCACTAGAGTGTGGTAGTCTATCTGATGACCTCATCAGTGGTCGACACACTGCTAGTACTCAGCCTTGTACAGGTGTGCAGTCACAGCTCTTCCTTCATGTTGTCCTCCCACTTGGCTCTACATTGTCTTTTACAACACACACTTACTACAGACTTTACCAACTCAAGCTTGGGGATCTGGTGGTGGGGTTGATTGGCTGTCTTCTGTAAGAGTGATCTTCTTGTAGCCTGCATGACCTGTAATACCAGACCAACATCCATCAGACACCAGTCACATGACAGGAGCCCCCAGCTGAGGCCTAAACAGCTTCCTTCACTATGAGAGGCTCATAAATTAGCCAATCACATTTCTGCCCAAAGTGTGGCGGGCTCAGTGCACCAATGCTTATGGGGCCTGTGGTGAACTGCATGTCCATGTGTATGGAGCACTCAGAAGTAGCTCTATACTGCATTCCTATGTGTTGCCCAAGCCAGACTGAACCAGACGTTTTTATGTGAGTCAGTGTCATGTGCTGTCAGTGACTATTTAGTCTCAGCTAAAAGGATTCTGTACATACAGATCGTACTTTCATCCAGACACACGTCCATACATACATACATACACACAAACATACAGTACATTCAAACTTACAGAAATACACACACACATACACACACACACACACACACACATGCACATGCATACATACAGTCCATACATACATATAAACAAACATAATACATACCTTTCCAGCGTAGATGAATGTAGCATACACTGATGATAAATAGAAGGACACTTGCACAGACAACACCCAGTATAACAGGAGAGACTAAGTCCTGCTCTGCCAGTAAGTGTCCATCTGTAAGACAGAGAGTCCATAGCCTGAGGTCATTACTGTATCAGGACGATTTACACTTAGACCTGCTCTCAGATTTATGCATTTGGACCAGTCTTTAGTCACTAACCACTTACAGCAACATCAACAACATTCAGCGCAGTCTGAGACCTTGGGGTAATAATTACTTAATACTGTTGGAATTACATGTTAAGATGAAATAATTCTCTCTCAAACACACACACACACACACACATACACATTAATCTTACCCCATGGGACAGAGATGTTAATAGAATCACTTTCAACTTCACATTGATATTGTTTTGTCCGGTTCACACTGATTTCAACCTGCAGTTGAATTTGAGATGTTCCATCCCCGTTAGCAAGCGGCCCAATCAGCTCCAGGCCCTTCTCTAGAGGTTGTCCATCCTCTGTGAGGTGAATGATGAGTCCTGATAGGTCCATATCAATCACCTGACACAGTAAAGCTGTGTCCATGCTTCCTGTGATAGATTTGGCATATACACGGACCTCCATATCTGCAACAGACAATAAATAGGTTTTTGACATTGACATTTTCCTACGTTATTGTGCTGCAGTAATTCTGTTTTGGGACAGTAGTGGGAGAGGTGGTTCTGTTTTGGGACAGTAGTGGGAGAGGTGGTTCTGTTTTGGGACAGTAGTGGGAGAGGTGGTTCTCCTAACAGATCTGCATTTCAGAGGTTTACAGTAAACATCCTCTTCTGTCTGAGCGTCTTATTTCATCACAACAGAGGGTGACATTGGCGTCTCACGAGCGTCCTAACTCTTACTCACAACAATGACATGACAGATACAACAACATGACAGACAATTCATTAAAACACAAGCAGAACTCCAAAGGATGTCTCATTCACAATGGGATCCCAGAGCTGTGTAAACAGAGTGGAGTAAAGCAAAGTCAAAGTTATTTAGCAGACTCTTTTATCCAGAGCAACACAGACGTGGGGTTTCAGGATCTGATCCTGGGTCAGCCATTAGTCAGTGGAGTGACGTAACCGCTGCCCCACCATGCCTTAAAAAAAGGAGAAAAACAGACTAAAGCATTCACCCTGTCTTGCTCTCTGTGTGATCCATGCAGCTCTCCTTTGGGCCAGCAGGTTGTGGGTCTTCATACACTCATTCTGCCCAAACTCCCCATACACCTGATTCCTGATGCTCTCCCGGTTCCACTCCTGCGCCACAGGTAGGGCAAGGAAGGACAGAGGCGTCCATTTAAGACTCTGGGGGTCAAAGGTCAAAAAGTCCTTCCCATTCACTCCCCACTTATCAAAGGGAAAGACTCCTGAGCTGTTGATTATACAGCCCCGACGTCTCTGAAGAATATCTGCAATAGATTCAATTGAGTTTGAAATTCAATGATTTTATAATGATATATTTTAGAATTATTACTTTATTATATTATGTATGATACAAGCACACACACACTAATCATGCAGCACCAATTATTATTACAATGTGTGAGTGTTGACATTTTAAAATATTTGACAACAATTTATATTTCTATGATCCCTCAAGGTTTGCACACAACATAGGGTATTACCACCGTTCTGTACTACAATAGACATGACATGCATTTTTGCTTGTGTGATCATGTTGTCTATTTCCACCAGCATATCTACGTGCTCATTGTACATGGTCCTCACACACACACACACACACACACACACACACACACACACACACACACACACACACACACTTCACTCACCCACTGCCTGTGTAATCACGTTGTTTATCTCCTTCAGCATGTGGATGTGCTGGTAGTACTGGTCCCTGCAGTACTCCTCTCTCTCCCTGAGGTGGAGGGCACTGAGTGTGTGTGTGACCCACTCCTGCCTGGGCTGGTCCTGCAGCGCTGGGCTCTCACAGTGGAACACCACCTCCCCATCCAGCAGGGTGGTCTGGTGGAAGTGCTGCTGGCCCGTGGGGTCCCAGTACACCATATACTGGAACTCCAGAGAGTGGGAGTCTGAAGGAGAGACAGAGAGAAAGAGAGAGAGAGTGAGAGAGAATATCACAAACACACACACACACACACACACACACGTGTGTGCGTGCCATGTACTGGATCTCCAGAGAGTGTGAGTCTGAAGGATAGAGCGAAAAAGAGAGAGAGAGAGAAAGAAAAAAAGAGAGAGAGTGAGAGAGAATATCACAAACACACAGACACACCTGTGTGTGCAGCACGTACTGGATCTGCAGAGAGTAGGAGTCTGAAGGAGAGATAGAGAGAGAGAGAGAGAGAGAGAGAGAGAGATGTCACAGACACACACGCACACACGTGTGTGCAGCACGTACTGGACCTTCAGAGAGCACGCAGAATAGATTCACATACCCTGTTTCCCTCCCTCTTGAAAGCCCAAGACAAATATCTCTGCATTAGACACAATAAAGGTTCATCTCATCTTAATAATCTTAATCTAGTGTTTATTCTGGACCTGATGGCCTCCAAAATATCACAGAATAGAAGAAGTAACATTTCCTACACAGACGGCTCAGAAATACTTGACCCCTTCTACCACCAATGGAAATCCTGATGCTATCATGCATTGGCATAAAGAGTCCATCTTTCTTATCTGTGCGCCTGGCAGACTGTTGTCCAGCTCAATATGAAGAGGAAAGGAAATGAATGAATGTTGTCCAAACCCCAGAGACACTGATTGAGGAATGACTGTCATCAGACACAGTAAGATCCAGTGCCTGTTCCTCCTCCAGAACACAGATGACTCCAGCGCTGTGCTTCTATGCAGCTCCATAGCCATCAAACACATGAAGAAAAACACATTCAATCCTGTCACCAGCCAGTGGAACTGTCTTTCCCAGTGTCAGAATCACATGCTACACATCACCTATAGTATCCATACATCACCAGTGTTCTACTCCCCTAGCTGAGTGAGCTGGTGTGTATTTGCCCCTGACAACATTCTTCTGCTCCACCTGAGTCAGGTGTGTAGTATTTACTACCCTCAGAGACTCGTCCTACACACCTGTGTGTCTGTTTGCCTGCAGGTGGGGTGTGTTTGTACCTCCCTAGGGTCGACTTATGACCACACCTGGTGCAGGTGAGGTATGCATCAGATGGGAGGAGCCACACCAATCTGGACCAATCAGAATGAAAGCATCTGGGCCAGTTTTATGTGTTTGGCCTGCATGGCCCTGCAATCCTGTGACTGGGTCTGGAGGATGAAATCTTGTGTGTGTGTTTGTGTGTGTGTGTACCACTGGGCCTAGAGGATAACCTCCACCGAGAAGCTCAACATGTGTATGTGTGTTTGTGCTTTTTAATGTGTGTGTGTGTGTGTGTGTGTGTGTGTGTGTGTAGAGGCTTGTTTACCTTCCTAAAAGCTTTGGGCTTTGTATCAGTCACTCTTTGACAATCAAAACGGTATGTGTATGTGTGCACGTGTGTGTGTGTGTGTGTGTGTGTGTGTGTGTGTGTGTGTGTGTGTATAGAGGCTTGTTTACCTTCCTAAAAGCTTTGGACTTTATATCAATCAGGTCTCTTTGACTGTTAATCAAAACTGTATGTGTATGTGTGCATGTGTGTGTGTGTGTGTGTGTGTGTGTGTGTGTGTGTGTGTGTGTGTGTGTGTGTGTGAGTGTGTGTGCGTGTGTGTGTGCATTTGTATGAAAATGGATGGAAACTGGGTCAAACAGAGATGCTTAACAATGAGTGAGTGCACAGAGTTCTGATGCAAAACTATGGTAGCCTACAACACTAATATGCTCAACTCAAAATTGAGTCTTTTTCTATGAAGATGTACAATACATGTAGGGATGTAGTTGTTTTGCCACTGAAAATGATATTTCAGATTAAATGTTTAGGCCGACCCATAGTTGATATGATGCATAACTGAAGAAGAACTTGGCCAACCACATTTAAGCATATGTGACCTCACTGTTGTGTTTCACTGACTGTCCTGCATTTGCCCAGACTCACACCTCTAACTTAAGCACTTTGAATTGAGCGTGTTATCAAGAAGTCTAAAACCCATGGGTGCTAGTATCTGATGCTAACTCATTTCTTAGGGCTTTGGGAGGGAGGTTTATGCAACAGCAACTCTCCCTGAAGTGTGTGTGTGTGTGTGTTTGAGAGCATGTAGGCAGTGCACAGACGTCATGGCAAAGTTGACTGGTATTCAGTCTGCTGAGATTGCCTGCAGAAACATCATCTTTGTGTCTCTAGGTCAAGTGTAGAGGCAGTAACTCCACCACATTCCAACCTGAGACACTCACAAACACAGACTGACGACACATAAACCCCATGAGCCCATGACGGCCCCTGAGACACAGCTGAGAGACTAGAGGCTAAAGGTCAAAGGTCTGCCAGGGCTGGAACTGCACTTATGTTGTGCTGCTGTGGGTCCACGCTGGTCTTAAGAAAAGGTCTGAAAAAAGTCTGTGGCCTACATTGATTTTGAAAAATGTCTTCATCTCTGCATTTCTCTTCTTCATTCTACTTTCTGTTGAAATCATTATCTGATCTGGAGTCATTTATTGTACAAATAATAACTGCAGTTAACACAAGGGTGTGTGTTATTTTCAGGTAGTTACTATTCATTGTGTGTGAGGGCTTGTGCATGTGTGCTGGTGTTCATCTTGCATTGGAATGGATGAGGAATGTCCAGTCTTTTACTGAATCATTCTATCAGTTGTGCACACACTAAAGTATCATGTGGAGACATCAGATTAACATCCTGACACTTAACCCCATAACATCCAACATAACCTGGGCTTACATATGCCTACATAACCTACATGTATGCCCAACATCACCCCATAACATCCAACATAACCTGGGTTTACATATGCCTACATAACCTACATGTATGCCTGACATAACCCATAACATCCAACATAACCTGGGTTTACATATGTCTACATAACCTACATGTATGCCCAACATAACCCATAACATCCAACATAACCTGGGCTTAAACATGCCTACATAACCCCATAACATCTAACATAACCTGGGTTTACATATGCCTACATAACCTATATGTATGCCTGACATAACCCATAACATCCAACATGACCTGGGCTTAAACATGCCTACATAACCTACATGCAACTGAACCCATGCCTACATATGCCTTTGTATCCACCATAACCTCTAATATAATCTATGCCTGTGGACTCCATGATGTGCATAAGGTCAGTTGGGAATGTTGTTAACACTGGGGAACTTGTAGAAACTTGTCAACCATCTCTGTTTAATGTTGCAGCCTAAAGTGCTTTAGCATTGTTAGTTGTAGGACTATTGTCCAGTTCATGTGTGTGTGTGTGTTTGTGTGTGTGTGTGTGAGTGTGTGTGTGTGAGTGTGTGTGTGATCAATTTTTCTCTTGTCTTTTTGGTGTAGAGTGGACTATGTGTGTGAAAGTTGCCTGTGTGTGTGTGTGTGTATGTAACAATATGTAGCTGTAATAACACACCATATCAAAAGAAACATTTATTTTAGTGTTAGGTGTTAATTAGGTCACATGTCTTTTAGGTAGATTCTGATAATGTACAATAAAAAAGAAATAATCTCGATCAGAGCTCCTCACACACACACACACACACACACACACACACACGCACACACACGCACACACGCACACACACGCACACACGCACACACACAGTAGGTAAAGGCTTTTCTCTGGCCATAAAGAAGATCCAATCATGATGAGCTCTAACTGGACTCCTCTATTCTTACTGAGACCTTTACTGGTAAGATCCTCAGTGGAAGAGCAGTGATGAAGTATGGAAACACTCTCTCAGTGAAAGTGTGTGTGAAAGTGTGTATGTGTGTGTTATTATCAGGGTCAGAGAATGAGAGCTTTCCTCTGTCCCAGTCCAGCTGCACTCTGATCCTCTGGAGTTTCTGCTTCACTGTGAGGAGAGTGAAGGGATGAGGTGGAGCCCATGCTCTATATGCAGCACCATCATACCCCACAAACCACCATCCACTACTACTGGATATTTTTCCCTTCCTCTGGTGAGACTCTGTCATCACACCCAGACCCCACCCATTATTCCCCCCAACCTCCACATCCCAGCAGTGAGTCCCTGAGTTAAAGCCCTCAGAGCCCAGGACACTGGGATACTCATCAAATCTCTCTGGGTTATCAGGAAGCTGCTGTCTCTCATCACCACGTCTCACACTGGTCAGATCCTCAGACAGGATGAGTTCTGGGTTTGCAGTGTTGGGATCCAGAGTGACAGTTGCTGCAGAGAGAAACAGATGTGGTCAGTAGATAACACACACAAATATGATGTACAAACACACACACACACACACACATACACACACACACACATACACACACACGCACAAATGATAATCCTTGTTCTGTGCCATTCTACTGCACTTCATGCTCATACTCCAATGAACTCAGAGTAGAGGTGAGAATCACACACACATATGAACTCACACACACACACACACACACACACACACACACACACACACACACACATATGAACACACACACACACAAACACACACACACACACACACACACACACACACACATACACATATGAACACATGCACACTCACATATGAACACACACACACACAAACATACACATACACACACGCACACACAGACACACACACAAACATATACATACAAAGACACAAACACACATACAAAAATGCACATGAAGACACATACACACACACACATATACACACACACACACAAACACACATATATGCACATGAACACAGACACACATACACATATGAACACACATACACACACACACATACACACACATATACAAATAGGCACAAGAACACACATACACACAGACACACATGCACACACACACACACACACACACACACACACACACACACACACACAATTACGGTAATCAGAATCCCACTGCATCTCATACTCATGACTACTCAGATTACGCAAACACACACAAACATACATATACACATATATACTCATATATACACACAAGCATGCACACATACTGCAGACATAGACACACACACATACACACACACACACACACACGGACACAGAAACATACACACACTCACACATGGACACACAGACACAATCACATACACATACACACACACGGACATGCAAACACACACACACACATACAGACATACATACTCATACATACACACAAGCATGCACACATACTGCACACATAGACACACACACACGGATACACAAACACACACACATACACATACACACACACACACACGGACACGCAAAAAAACACACACATACATATATACAGACATACTCATACATACACACAAGCATGCACACATACTGCACACACAGACACACACACACACATACTCACACACAAACAATTACACTAATCAGAATCCCACAGCATTTCATGCTCATGACTACTCAGCGTAGAAGGGAGAATTATTTGGATGACACACACACACATACACACACACAGACACATAAACACACACACATACACACACACAGACACGCAAACACACACGGACGCACAAACACACACACACACATACTCATACATACACACAAGCATACACATATACTGCTCACACTGACACACACACAAATGCACACACACAATTACAGTAATCTTACACACACACACAGACACACAGACACACAAACACACACACACAAACACACACACATACACACACACACATACATACATATACACAAGACATGCACACAAGCATGCGCACATACTGCACACACAGATACACGCACACACACACACGCACACACAATTACAGTAATCATACACACACACAGACACACGGACACACAAACACACACACACGAACACGCGAACACACCCACATAGACACACACATAGACACAAACATACATACATATACACAAGACATGCACACAAGCATGCACATATATTGCACACACAGATACACGCACACACACACACACAATTACAGTAATCAGAATCTCACTGCATTTCATGCTCATGACTACTCAGAATTATTTAGATTAAGACACACACACACACACACACACACGGACACACAAATACACACACACACACAGACACGCAAACACATACACACATAGACATACACATACATGCTCATACATACACACAAGCATGCACACATACTGCACACATACTGCACAAACACACACACACACACATACACACACACGAACATGATACACTCCCCCCAACACACGCGCATACACACACGCAATTATTGCATTTGTCTGTGTGTGTGTCTTTGTGTGCATGCATGTGTGTGTGCATGAATGTGTGTGTGTGTGTGTGTGTATTTCACTCACTGTACTGAATAATCTCCTGCATCTTCTCCCAGACTCTGAACTTCAGGTTGCCCAGGTGCTTTGCCACATTGATCAGAGCTCCTGAAACCCTCTCTGGATCCTGCAGTGTGCACTGGGCTCTGGAATAACATTCAGGAGTCAGTGCTGCTGTGGGTTTGGGTTCAGAACCACAGAGAAGAGAGAGACAGGAGGCAGATCACTCACCTTTCCACTGTGCTCTTGTAGTTCTGGAAGACAATAAAGGGGGAAATGTATTAAGCTTTAGATTTGTCTTTGATGTTGAACTTTTTACTGCTGTCATAATATCATGAAAACATGGTTATAGTCATCAAATTAGCTTTCTTTGCTGTCCGAATACAAATGAAAAACATGTTTATATGTAATACATGGGTATGATTATGTCATTCTAGAAAATATATTTATCAACCCTCCCCTAAGCAGGCATGTACACACACACACACACACACACAGACACATGCACACACACATACACACACACACAGAACAGAGAGGAGCAAAAGAGTCCTCTGTTTCTGTGTTTGTAATGATGGCTAATATAATGGCATGCTGTTCATGGAGATAGCAGATCATATCAAAGAAATCCATGTCCATATCAGCAGAAGTGTGTTTTAGCAGCTATCAGATGTTTAAATGAGAACCTGATTGGACATTTTTATATTTGGAGAATGTTTTGATCAAGTCCTAACTATTATGTGGTTTATAAAATGATGGGCAGAATGATGGCAAAAAGAATGTTGTTAGTGGTGATATCAGCTGGTGTCATCAATACAAATATAGGCAGCCATAACAGCCAGATGTTTAGATCATTAGATCAAGATCATTAAATAGATCAAGATCATTAAATCAGTAGTCAGATGTTTTGGTCCAGCTCAATTGCTGAGATTAAATGTTTCCTACCTGCAGGAATGTGATGTCATCAGCTCCCATCTGCTCTTCTATGGCTCTGATTGTGTCTGAAAGAGATGAGATCTCTCTGCTCATCTTCTCGATCTTCTCCTTCATCATCTGACTCTTCTGCTCCTCTTCCTCCCTCAGTGCAGCTATCCTGGCTGCTTCTTCATCTCGTAGAAACTGGTGAAGCTTCTCAAACTCCTCCTTGATCTGCCTCTCTGTGTGCTGGGCCTGAGTCTGAATAAAACCAATTCATGTTGTTTCTGAATCCTTCATCCAGAGTGATTACAGGTGAGCTAGAATACAATGCAGTTCAAACAGCAGTAGGCCAGGAGAAGACATAGAGAATAAACACAGCAGGACTGAGTGCCAATAACACTGGTATTCAGAGACACAGATAGAAGTGCACTGGAACATGATGACACTTCATGATGTCATGAGAAGCAAACAGACTAAATGACTAAAGACTATGACAACAGACATTCACTTTTTGAACTGTTCTGATCAACACAGAAGTTTGACTGGAACACAACATCAAGTTATGATGCAAATGATCCAAAATCAGCCATTCCCTGTTAAAGAGGCACTAAAGTGCACTATTCCCACTTAGTGCACTAAATATAGTGTCTGCTAGTGAGGTGCTGTGTGCTGTGTGCTCTGTGTGTTTATCCATCATAAGACCAGATACCAGTAACATGAGTTTGGGAATTATATAATGTGATGGACAAGTGTTTTGCCTATTTTAGTTTGAATATGTAAATATTCTGTAGTGCATGTTAAGGGTATTTTTTGACTGTGGTAGCATACACTGTTTGATGTGCATCATAATGTCAAACGCCCCTTGGTTTTGCTTGTAAAAATGTGCAGCTTTATTAGAGTTATTGAGATGCAGATGCAACGCTGTGATTGGCTGATCGTTTATTGGAACTTCATGTGAACTGCTCACGAAAGGGAGGTATGCAGAGACGTTATGGGGGCCGGAAGGTGCTCGACACAACCTAGAGGTGCGCGGTGTCGTCGGTTGCCTGATTTTTTTTTGAACACTCATCACTCGCTTTCTGTTTTTGTTTTTTTTAGACTTTTGTTTCGCGTATGCCGCTGGGATTTTTTTGGGGGGACTTTTGGGGACTGTGAGCTGATGGACTGTTGGGACAATAACTTGCTCACATACGCATGCCGATAGCAAGGAATGCAGGACTGTAAGATGACACATCATGTGTCTTTGTGTTGTATGTTTTGAATATACTTTCTTATTTCAGATAAAATGATTTTTTTTCTATAATTTGGTGTTTGACATTTGCTAATCGCACACGTAACAATAAAAACTACAAACAACACAGAACATACAGAAAGACAATAAAAAATAAACTACATAAATTTCTATTAAAATATGTACACTGGACACAATTCACATTTGCATAGGTGTGTGTGTATGTGCGTGTGTTCTTGTGCCAAATTGTACAAACAATACAGAACATGTACATTGGACACAATTCACAAACGCATTGGTAGGTGTATGTGTGTGTGTGTGCGTGTGTGTGTGTGTGTGTGTCTGTTCTCACCTTGATGTGTTTTGCTGTTTCCTCACAGGTGACTTTACTCTTCTCAAAGGTGTTGAGTTTCTGCTGTAAGGGCTGCAGTTTGATCTTGAGCTCCTCCTGGAATAAATGACAGACTTCACTGCAGACTGCAGCATCTCTAGAGTCCTGATACAGTGTTGCTCATTCAGCTCCAGGCAATCAGGTGATGCTGTTATGTAAATCTAATCATAATCTAACCTTAATTTCCTTCGGGATCAATAAAGTAACTCTACTCTAATCAGGAATTATCTTACCTATGACCTTACCTAATTGTTCTGTATAGTATCTAAGGACTGGAATTGGTATTTGTTTGTATTGCTGTTTACTTCCTATAGTGTTGTTGTGCTGCCTGTTTTTATTTATCTAATCAGGTGGTGCTGTTTAACAACAAGAACATCTTACCTTACGGTCAAGAGCTGCCTCATCTATGGGGTGACACTTGTGACCAGTGTGTTTTTTGGAGTCTTTACACACCCAGCACAGAGGCTGTTTATCATCCAGACAGAAGAGCTTGAGTTTCTCACTGTGGAGACTGCAGAGCACCTCAGACCCTGCTGAAGCTCTCTGACTTCTCCCCTGTAAGAAGGTCTCACACAGGTTCTTTATAGTTAGGCTGAGTGGGGGGTTATCCATTGATGACTTTCTCCTGCAGACTGGACATTCTCTGGATCCTTTGGCTTCCCAGAACTGCTGCAGACAGACTTTACAGATACTATGACTGCAGGAGAGGACAACAGGGTCCTTGAAGATGTCACAGCACACAGGACAGGTGAAGTCCTCCTCAGAAAAAGATTTTGATGCCATTGTTGCCTGTACACTCTTGTTTCTTTGACTACTTACACAATTTACTTTCACTTTCAAGATCACAGTTTGAGGATCCTATCAGTTTTTGAGTGAGAAAACACAGCATAAAATCCACAAGGCTGTTATTTTTATCTTCATACATTTGAATCATGCATTAGTCTTGTTTGTTGAATACAAAAGTATTTAGTACACTAGACTCTAGTGACTAGAGTACACGTACCTGTTCAAAGTTCAGGAAAAAGACAGTCAGACGCTGCACACCTTGTTCTTCAGTTCCCCATTTCCTCATTCAGCAAGCAAGGGAGGGGCTTAGGTTGATTCTGATTGGTCAGATCAGCTATGGCAAGAGACAGACAGTGAGAGAGTGACAGACAGGCAATGAGAGAGCATGTATTACCAGCTGTCATGTGATCAGACTTTTTTGCTATTCCATGTTGGGATTGAAATGAAGTTTACTGTAGTTGTGAGACGTGAGGGAAAGAATGACTACAAAGTCAATGGGCATTTTGAACACTTCTACAGTGTTAAAGTTTGTAAAGGGGATCATGGATTCTGTTCCAGGAGGAGACCTATATATGGCTGTCATGGCAGTGGATCCCTTCATAATATTTCATACTTTTGCCACAGTGTGAACTTCACTAAAACAAAAGCAAAACCTCAATTGCCATGTGCTTTGCTTTCATTATGACACTGATATATGCTGCCATCTTGGAAAATATAGGTTGGAGAATGTAAATATCAAGGCTGTGCTTTGCCATGTTACAGGCCCTGTCAATCATCTTCTTCAGAAAATGTGCCTTGATTTCTGTCTTCTGAATTGACCTTTTGGTGATGGAGATTTTTGTGAAGAGATTAGACCTTATGAAAATGATATGGCTAAAACTCCTTGTCTTTTCTATAAACATTGCTAATAGTACTGTTTGCCATAAAATCTGATAATGACCACAAGTGTAGTTGTGTAGCGGCACCTAGTAGGAGAGAAGCATGCAAAAACATGACACTTCAATTGGCAATTTACTGGAACCAGAACATGTGAACTACATGAAATGTGATGAATGTAGAATCTTGTATGCATTTCTGAGAATGGGTCATATTTTGTGAAAATCTGGTCAAGGGGACCTCATGCATTTTAGGAAATTCCACCTTTTCCACCCAAAAATTTCTATTGAAGATTCCTGGGACACCAAATAATCAGGTCACTTGAAACTGGACAGAGACTCATAGCACATATGCTATTTTAGTCCCTGAAGACTGATTCCCTCAGGTGCTGGTCTCTTCACAAGATGGGTTGGTTTTTGTGGAATAACTCATGAACCATAGGGCCCTCACCTGGACATGCCTTCCTAGCACTTCCACTTGATTATCATTGTGGAGAAGTTTCTTGGAAAAACCCAAAATGCAGAGTAGTTTGTCTTGTTCAACCAAGTCTTTATTGCGTTCACCGAGAGAATGGTTATAACAGTGGTAATCCTCAACTATTCTAACCACTCTGATCTTACTAACCATTCTAACCATTCTGACCTTACACCTTATTTATCTAACTTAAGTACTCCTGCTAGTAGATGATGTAGCTGGCACTGAGCCAATCCTACACAAGGCCTCAGTCTCTGTCCTTTTACGATGAGGCTCTAAACATGGTTTCAACACAGTTTTCAGAAAGGAGCCTACTAGTCTGCATACTACTCTCTTACTGGGTTTAAACTTTCTTTTTATAGCACAACACTCTGCTGCATGCTCTATCCTACTTCTATATACACACATACATATATTACTTGTTTCTACAAAATTCCCGACATCATCTTCCTGCAGTGCCAGTCCGGATTTGATCCCATTGAGCTCGTTGTCTCAGGAGGCATTTTAGCCTGTCCAATCAGTGAACAGAAGGAGGCATTGGGAATGCCGAGCTAGAATGCTATCATTCAAGTCAAGCTATCAGTGAGAGGCTGATCCAATCTTTCTAAACACAAACTCCTCAAACAAGCAATTGAACCTCACTACCGAATGTAAGACCACCATTCTGATTTAATCCGAAAGGTGTCTTCAGTTCTGGCCTGGAGAGAGATGGGAAGACCAGGAGATTCATCTCTGGACTGTGGGTGTAACTGTGAACTGTAGACCACACCCCTCTGCATGTGAAGCATACACAGTATCAAGTTACTGTAGTTAGTTAAAGAGGAAGAAGCATGATTAGAACAGGTACATCATGTCAGAAGAACCTTGTCATGAGGACACAAGGTAATATTACAACACAGTTTTCTGTGCTTTTTGCTGCAGAACATATAAGACATATACAACAAGGCTTCAGAAGCCCAGTCCCTTTTTAAGGGAATGTTTTTATAGTCTTGCATTTACAAAGTTCAGTGACTGAATCAGTGCCCATAAACACATATCCAGTAACTTTCCAAATATCATTCCTCAATTTCCTCATAAGTCCTTGTTCACTGTAGAAATGCTGCTTTAAACTGTGTTGATGAATTTGGTCAGGGTATGAAAATAATCTTGTCCATCCAGTTCTGGTTCAACTTTGTTTACAGTGAACAGGCTTTGGAATGTCAAGTGTTTTAAGGACACATGTGGCTTTGAATGCTCTCAGATTACACGTAACAGAGAAGGATTTCTATCAGATTTGTTCTGGCCAAGGATATGGAGGTTTCTGAGGATCCATGGTGCAGCCTTGTTGCTATAGAGCCCTGATGTTGCTGTAGTGGTGAAGCAGAGCTGTCCAATCAGACTGCACATAAGACAAAGCTCCTCCCTCTAGCCTAAACACTGTTGAAGGAAGTGAAGACAGGCAGACACACAGGCAGTGGTATGGTGGGATGGGTTTGGTTGCCTACTGAAGAGTTTGTATCATGCCAAATAAGACACAGTCTTACTCTGCTGTAAAAGTGTGAGCTTTCTGTGAAAGTGAAACCAAATGATGTAACAGAGTGTCTACGGGTAGATAGCAAGAGTGACACAGATTCTTCAGTTTTACGCCCCGACACCAGGCTGTGTGTTGATGATGAGTGACCAGGACATGGAGAAAATCATCAAAGGGGATGATGCTTCAACTGCACAGTAAGATCATAATCTTTGTGATGTGCTACAGTATAACATATATGTTTGTTATGCTGTGTGTGTTTGTGTGTTTGTGTGTGTGTGTGTGTGTGTGTGTGTGCGTGTGTGTGTGTAAGTGTATGTGTGTGTGTGTGTATGTGTGTGTGTGTGTCTGTGTGTGGAGAGAGAGACAGAGAGAGAGAGAGAGAGAGAGAGTGGGGGGATGCATTAAGGTGGTGAGAGTTTGGCTTTTTCTGCATCCCTTTCTGTGTGTGTGTGTGTGTGTGTGTGTGTGTGTGTGTGTGTGTGTGTTGTGTGTTTGTATATTCTTAATTGTCTTCTGTGCCAGCCAAAATGTGGTTGTGTGTGTTTGTGCAGCTCAGAGCCTAAGCAGAGGTCACACTCTCCTACACCCAGCTGTGTGTCCATGAAAAGTGACCAGTCCATGGACATGTTTGTCAAATTCAAACAGGAAGATGCCTCTACAGGACAGTAAGATCAAACAATCGCTGCAATATTGAAATGTTTTGCACTGTAAATGATCAACCAAAAAATGCACTCAGATGTGTTTGTATGTGTGTGTGTTTGAGTGTGTGTGTGTGTGTGCGCATGCACATGGGTGTATTTGTGCATGCATCTGTGTGATTGTATGTGTTCAACTGCCCTTTTTGACTGACTGTCTAATATTAATGTTTGTGTGTGTTTATGCAGCTCAGAGTCTAAGCAGAGGTCACACTCTCCTACACCCAGCTGTGTGTCCATGAAGAGTGACCAGTCCATGGACATATTTGTCAAATTTAAGCAGGAAGATCCCTATACAGGATAGTAAGATCAAACAATCGCCGTAATATTGACGTTTTACACTGATAATGATCAATCAACCTAAAAATGCATGCAGATATGTTTGTGTGTGTGTGTGTACGTGCACATATGTGTGTGTGTGTGTATGTGTGTACATGTACATATGTGTGTGTGTTTGTGTGTGTGTGTGTGTGTATGTGTACGTATGTGTGTGTGTGTGTGTGTGTGTGTACGTGTACGTATGTGTGTGTGTATGTGTGTATGTGTGTGTGTGTGTATGTGTACGTATGTGTGTGTGTGTGTCTATGTGTATGTGAATGTGTATGTATGTGTGTGTGTGTGTGTGTTAGTGTGTGTGTGTGTGTGTGTGTGTGTGTGTGTGTGTGTGTGTTCCTGTCTGTCTGTATGGTGTGTGGATTGTATGTGATCAGGTGTCCTTTTTGTCTAACATTAATGTGTGTGTTTGTTTGAGCATCTCAGAGGTCTCAGAGTCTAAGCAGAGGTCACACTCTCCTACACCCAGCTGTGTGTCCATGAAGAGTGACCAGTCCATGGACACATTTGTCAAATTTAAGCAGGAAGATCCCTGTACAGGACAGTAAGACCATACAATGGCTGTATTATTGACATGTTTTACACTGATAATGATCAGTCATCCTAAAACTACATGCAGATGTGTATCTGCCTCTCTGCATGCCACACGTACCACATCATCTGTTTTTAATGCCTGGATTTGTATTTTTATATTGTATTCTTTTATATCCAGACAGTGCAGCAATCAGTACTTTCCTGTTCTGACTGACACTTGATGTTTATCTGAACCCTACTTTGTACTACCCCTGTGAATACAGACTTTTTTGTTCTTTTTTCCCTGTCCTTGTATGTGATGAGTCTATAAGTATGTGTCTTACAAGCCACGGGATGTCCTTTTGGATCATTAAATGATCTATCTATGTGTGCGTGTATATGTGTGTGTGTGTGTGTGTGTGTGTGTGTGGTGTGTGTGTGTGTGTGTGTGTGTGTGTGTGTTTGTTTGTGTGTGTGTGTACGCGTGCATGTGTATGAGTACATATATGTATGAGTGAGTACATACAGTCATAATAATTTGTTCAAACAATTTATCTGACTGAAGCATGATGGAGCTTGGTGGATGGAAATATTTGGAAAAATAAATAAAAATCCTAAAAACATAAAAATATAAAAATATGTGAGCCTTTATATTGGCTCTCTCCCTTTATATGAGGGGGGGGGCTGTTTCCAACATGAGTCTGTCTGAGGACCAATCAGAACTAGACAGACCAATTCAATGCAGGGACATCTTTAAACCCTTTTCTAGACAACACAAACCTGTAAGAACAGCGCTGACTGAAGGGGTCACTGGCTTTGGAAAACAGTCTCTGGACAGAAGTTCATTCTAGACTGGGCTGTGGCAAGAGACAATCTGGACATTGACTTTATATTTCCTCTTCCTTTCCGGGAGTTGAATATGATGAGTAGATTAAACTCAGTCTGGATATTTTTCCAAAGCACTAAAGATCTGAAAATCCTCACCCATTCCCAGAATAAGTTCCTGTTCATCTTTGATGGTCTGGATGAGTGTCGGCTTCCCCTGGACTTGAACTCCTCTAACACATGTTGGAATGTGACAGATCCAGCCTCAGTACATGTGCTGCTGACAAGCCTCCTCAAGGGAAATGTGCTTCCCTCGGCTCTCGTCTGGATCACCACCAGACCAGCAGCAGCCAGTCAGATCCCTCCTGTATGAGTGGACCAGGTGACAGATATAAGGGGATTCAACAACCCACAGAAAGAGGAGTACTTCAGGAAGAGAATCAGTGATGAGAACCTGGCCAACAGAACCATCACACATTTGAAGTCTTCTAGGAGTGTTGTGTGTAGGTATGTTTGTATCGCCTGAGTATAAATGACTAGAATTGTGTGTGTATGTGTGCGTGTGTGTGTATGTGTGTGTGTGTGTGTGTGTGTTGTGTCGAGAAGAGTTGTGCTGTTTTAGCATCAGCTGCCAGATCACCAGAGAGTTCAGAGTTCAGCAACTCTCAGACAAACTGGAGGCACTTCTGTGGGTGTTTATCTGTGGAGTCGGACAAGTGCAGCAGAAAACAAAAGAACAAAATCAAGCCAATTAAGAAAACATCAGCATCAATTCCAATTTAACATGCATCAAAAACATTTAAAAAGGTGAAATGCTACATACAGGACTTGGGAGTCTACCAGTTTGGTATGACCTTTGAACCCAGGAATATAGCCCAGATATAAGTAAAAACAATATGATAAAAAATGTCTAGATTATCTATAATGTTACAAGTGAATTGACAAGAACCAGAGGAACCAGAAAGAAGCTTTGTGTTTTACTTTGTGTCTGTGCAACCTGCAGTTTTATCCACCCATCTGCAAATTTGACCAATCATGATAGTTTCTTGAGTAATTTAATTGACCAAACCCAACACTTTATTTTGCAAAAATGTGGAATCAACTGCAGGCATTTTTTATTTACTTCCTTGTTTGTTTTGTCAATCAGATGCTGACACATCATTCTGACATTCTGTTTACCTGTTTACTTGCAGAAAACCCAAAATAAACAAAACAGGTACAGGTATTAGAGAGTGTTCTAATGTTATATGCCATAATATCATATCTCATAGGTTGCACAGATGTACTGGTGTACAGGTATTAGAGAGTGTTCTAATGTTATATGCCATAATATCATATGTCATAGGTTGTACAGATGTTCCCTCACAGAGAAGAGCTGTTCTGCTATAGCAACAGATGCCAGCTCAGCCTGTTGCAGATTGAATGAGCTGAACCTGAGCGAGAATGAGATTTGTGATGAACCTGAGTGAGAATGAGATTTGTGATGCGGGAGTTGATCATCTCACAGACCTTCTGAAGAATCCCCAGTGCAAACTGGAGAAAATAGTGTAAGTACTGAAACACAACAACAAAGCTGTGGGAAAGGTGTAGATGGCTTTGTGTCAGTGGCTGCCTTACAGTTGCATATCAGATACACTGATTTGGAGGCATTGCTGTATGTGTGTGTGTGTGTGTGTGTGTGTGTGTGTGTGTGTGTGTGGGTGTGTGTGCGTGTGCTTGTGTGTGTGTGTGCACACTGTGTATATGTGTTATATAAATTGAGTCATGTATCTATAATAAAGAGATGTGTTACGTAGTGAGATAATTCTTCCAGGCTGCAGAATTGTTTTCTCCCAAAGAAGAGCTGTTCTGCTTTAGCGGCAGTTGCCAGTTCAACCACCTGCAGTTTGAAGGACTTGAGCCTGAACAGCAATGAGTTTTCTGATGCAGGAGTTCAGCATCTCTGAGACCCCCTTAAGAATCCCCACTGCAAACTGGAGAGACTGGACTGAACAGAGCTATATTTGTGGTGGGACATTTTCCATATTTGAGAATTTTAAATAATTTTAAACCCATAGACCCAAGTCACAGAGCTATCAAAATGAAGAAAAAATTAATGTTGTACCAAATGTTCTCATTCTTCTTCCCACTGAAGGCACACAATTACCTGTGGGCTATAGTTTGATTTACCCCAGACTTTTACTTGAAGTGTGTTGTGTACGTGTAGTGTAGTAAGGAGAACTGTACAGTATTGCCTGTGTTGTTTTGAGTGTGCCTGTACTGTCTAAATGAGCTGGATATGTAGTGCAGTATAAATAAATGTCTCCTAATCTTCCCCTCTAGTTTGAGTTGGTGTTCCCTCACAAGGAAGAGCTGTGCTGTTTTGGCAGATGGAGTCTGAAGGAACTGAACTTGAGCTCCAGTAAGATTCACGATTCTGCGGTTCAGCATCTCTCAGACCTCCTGAAGAATCCCAACTGCAAACTGGAGACACTAGAGTGACACAGAACTACAGAGCTGTGTATGTAGTGGTGTGTGTGTGTGTGTGTTTTGTGTATGCGTGTGTGTGTGTGTGTGGTCCAAGTAATCAGTCTACCTTCAGTGCAAAGAAATGCATGTAAAAATGCATACATGTCCATCACGTCATCAAATGTCAGTAGCCTCCCACATTGTTCAGCGTAAAGGTAATATTAATCAATAATAATCAATAACCAATAATAATCTCTTCTCATTTCTGTATGTCTTTATATGAGCATATTCAATCTAATTTGTACGGCATGCAGTGCTCCAGCTAACACAGATAACACAGCTGTGCTGTATAGTGTGAGTATGATGATCAGTTGTGTTTCTCACAGATTGATAAGCTGTAATCTAACAGAGAAGAGCTGTGAATCTTTAGCATCGGCTGCAAGTTTGAGCTCTTGTAGCTTGAAGGATCTGGTCATGACTGACAATCAGCTGAGTTATGCAGGAGTTCAGCATCTCTCAGGCCTCCTCAGGAATCCTCACTGCAAACTGGAGAAACTGGAGCGAGTGTTAACACACATTGTGATCTGTGAGATAAGTGTTGGGTGAGGGCTAATGAGTGTACCAGGGTGTGTCAAGAATGTGTATATGAAAGGTGTGTGATGTGTGAGTGTGCTTCTAGAATGTTCTTCTGCTACATACAGTCAGTGCAGTGGGAGAGAAAATGAAAGGACACAGAAGTAAACTGGGCCCTCTTACATAAATTAAATATTTCTGGTATTTACTAACCTTATACTAGAGGTTAATGGCACTGATGATTAGATGATTGAGTGAGTGTGTGTGTGTGTGTGTGTGTTGTGTGTGTGTGTGTGTGTGTGTGTGTGTTTCTGAAGTAAATGTGTGTTGTTTGTATGATGATGTTATGAGGATTGTGCTATGCTTGTCTCTCAGACATAGTAAAGAATCTTTCTTGTGTGTCTCTGTGTTGTCTCCTAGAGTGAATGGTTTTATCTTCAGAAAGGAGAGTCCAAGAGCTTGTGCTCGCAGCCTTCTGTCCTCGGATGCTGCAGCTCAGTGATAAAGCCCTCTGGGGTCCCGAGTACAGGGGCTCCTATGTGTCTGGTGGACAACAAAGCATGGATGTACTATGTAGTGGAGCTCCTTCTGCTGTAGCTTTGACACTATGGGTGTAGGTGAAATCTTATTGGAATATCAGAAATCTTAATTAAACTTTTACTAACAAAATACATCAAATATAAAAATGAAACGTAAGTAATTAAAGCAGGTTTGATGTTTCTGCTTTGTCTCCTTGTGGTCGTGGACAGAGAGAAGAACTTTGGAATCTCCACTCTGACTGTCTGAAATTGAAACTCATTCTACCTAGAGGTTTAATTTACATTCACATTTAAATGTATGTATTTCACAGACACTTTTATCCAAAGAGACTCACAAAAAGAGGATTACTGGAACAATCAAGCTACACAGAAGAAACATTCTAAGAACACCACTAGGGGGCTTCTAGAGTGTAAGAGTGCAGAGGTGTCTACTGCAGAGAGTCTAGTGCAGATTTAGATGTACTTAGGGTAGATGGGGCAGAGGTAGGGAAGGACAAGTGCCCAACAAATGCACTTCACAATGTTGAACTAACATTCCTACAAACATGAATTATGACTATGCACATATGTAAAACTCAAAAACAATGTTCTAATGAAGAATACAACAATTTAAAACAAAAAAGTAATTCCATCAACATGGTTCTTACAACTGTATGTCTGCACAAGGATGCATTCTCACACACACACACACACACACACACACACACACACACACACACACACAGACACATACCGACACACACACACACACACACATTGCAATCATACAGCTTGCACTCCAAGCACAGTTAAGCATATGTGACCTCACTGTTGTGTTCCATTGACTGTCCTGCATTTGCCCAGACTCAAACCTCTAACTTAAGCACTTTGAATTGAGCGTGTTATCAAGAAGTCTAAGACCCATGGGTGCTAGTATCTGATGCTAACTCATTTCTTAAGGCTTTGGGAGGGAGGTTTATGCAACAGCAACTCTCCCTGAAGTGTGTGTGTGTGTTTGAGAGCATGTAGGCAGTGCACAGACGTCATGGTAAAGTTGACTGGTATTCAGTCTGCAGAGATTGCCTGCA
Organism: Tenualosa ilisha; assembly: GCA_015244755.2. Lineage (NCBI taxonomy): Eukaryota > Metazoa > Chordata > Actinopteri > Clupeiformes > Clupeidae > Tenualosa > Tenualosa ilisha. Next base: position 148,437 of record PYXC01001316.1, read on the forward strand.
GAAACATCATCTTTGTGTCTCTAGGTCAAGTGTAGAGGCACTAACTCCACCACATTCCAACCTGAGACACTCACAAACACAGACTGACGACACATAAACCCCATAAGCCCATGACAGCCCCTGATAATGTACAATAAAAAAAGAAATTATCTCCTGAGAAAATTGAGATGAGGCAGAGCTCCTGCCTTTTGTCCAGTGTCCTTCTCACTCTCTCTCTCACACACACATACACACACACACACACGCACACACAAACACATACACACACACACACACTCATGCACGCAAATAGACACACACACATACACACACACACTCATGCACACACATGCACACACACACACATACACACACACATGCACACACACACTCATGCACACACTCACATGCAGTAACTGAATGTTTTCACTGGCCTCAAAGAAGATCCAAACACAATGACCTCTAACTGGACTCCTCTATTCTTACTATGACCTTAACTGGTAAGATCCTCAGTGGAAGAGCAGTGCTAAAGTATGGAAACACTCTCTCAGTGAAAGTGTGTGTGAAGGTGTGTAGGTGTGTGTTATTATCAGGGTCAGAGAATGAGAGCTTTCCTCTGTCCCAGTCCAACTGCACTCTGATCCTCTGGAGTTTCTGATTCACTGTGAGGTGAGTGAAGGGATGAGGTGGAGCCCATGCTCTATATGCAGCACCATCATACCCCACAATCCACCGTCCACTACTACTGGATATTTTTCCCTTCCTCTGGTGAGACTCTGTCATCACACCCACATTCCACACATCATTCCCCCCAACCTCCACATCCCAGCAGTGAGTCCCTGAGTTAAAGCCCTCAGAGCCCAGGACTCTGAACCACTCATCAAATCTCTCTGGGTTATCAGGAAGCTGCTGTCTCTCATCACCACGTCTCACACTGGTCAGATCCTCAGACAGGATGAGTTTTGGGTTTGCAGTGTTGGGATCCAGAGTGACAGGAGCTGCAGAGAAAAACACATGTGGTCAGCAGATAACACACACAAAGATAATGTACAAACACAAACACACACATATACATACATACTCATACATACACACAAGCATGCACACATACTGCACACACACATACACACACACACACAAATAATAATCCTTGTTCTGTGCCATTCTACATCGTGCTCATACTCCAATGAACTCAGAGTAGAGGTGAGAATCACACACATAAATGAACACACACACACACACACATAAACACACACACACACACAAATACACACATAAACACACACACACACACACACACACACACACATGAACACACACACACACATAAACACACACACTCATATACACATATGAGCACACACACAAACATACACATACACACACACACACACACATATACAAATATACACATGAACACATACACACAGACACAAACGCACACATACACACACACACACACACACGCAAACACAAAATTACATTAATCAGAATCCCAATGCATTTCATGCTCATGACTACTCAGAGAAGAGTTATATGAATTCACACACACACAGACACACACACACACACACACACACACACACACACACATACACACATACCTACATTCTCATACATACACACAAACATGCACACATACTGCACACACACACACGGACACGCAAACTTGAACACATACTGCACACACGCAAACACACGGACACACAAATACATACACACACACAAACATAAAGGACCCTCCACCCCAACACACACGCATACACACACTCAATTTTTGTGTTTCTCTGTGTGTGTCTTTGTGTGCATGCGCTTGTGAGTATATGTATGAGTGTGTGTGAGTATGTGTGTGTGTGTGTGTGTGTGTGAGTATGTGTGTGTTTGTGAGTGTGTGTGTGTGTATTTCCCTCACTGTACTGAATAATCTCCTGCATCTTCTCCCAGACTCTGAACTTCAGGTTGCCCAGGTGCTTTGCCACATTGATCAGAGCTCCTGAAACCCTCTCTGGATCCTGCAGTGTGCACTGGGCTCTGGAATAACATTCAGGAGTCAGTGCTGCTGTGGGTTTGGGTTCAGAACCACAGAGAAGAGAGAGACAGGAGGCAGATCACTCACCTTTCCACTGTGCTCTTGTAGTTCTGGAAGACAATAAAGGGGGAAATGTATTAAGCTTTAGATTTGTCTTTGATGTTGAACTTTTTACTGCTGTCGTAATATCATGAAAACATGGTTATAGTCATCAAATTAGCTTTCTTTGCTGTCCGAATACAAATGAAAAACATGTTTATATGTAATACATGGGTATGATTATGTCATTCTAGAAAATATATTTATCAACCCTCCCCTAAGCAGGTATGCACACACACACACACACACACACACACACACGCACACACACACACACACACACACACACACACACACACACACACACACACACACACACACACAGAACAGAGAGGAGCAAAAGAGTCCTCTGTTTCTGTGTTTGTAATGATGGCTAATATAATGGCATGCTGTTCATGGAGATAGCAGATCATATCAAAGAAATCCATGTCCATATCAGCAGAAGTGTGTTTTAGCAGCTATCAGATGTTTAAATGAGAACCTGATTGGACATTTTTATATTTGGAGAATGTTTTGATCAAGTCCTGACTATTATGTGGTTTATAAAACCATGGGCAGAATGATGGCAAAAAGAATGTTGTTAGTGGTGATATCAGCTGGTGTCATCTATAAAAATATAGGCTAACAGCCAGATGTTTAGATCATTAGATCAAGATCATTAAATAGATCAAGATCATTAAATCAGTAGTCAGATGTTTTGGTCCAGCTCAGTTGTTGAGAGTAAATGTTTCCTACCTGCAGGAATGTGATGTCATCAGCTCCCATCTGCTCTTCTATGGCTCTGATTGTGTCTGAAAGAGATGAGATCTCTCTGCTCATCTTCCCAATCTTCTGACTCTTCTGCTCCTCTTCCTCCCTCAGTGCAGCTATCCTGGCTGCCTCTTCATCTCGTAGAAACTGGTGAAGCTTCTCAAACTCCTCCTTGATCTGCCTCTCTGTGTGCTGGACCTGAGTCTGAATAAAAACAATTCATGTTGTTTCTGAATCCTTCGTCCAGAGTGATTACAGGTGAGCTAGAATACAATACAGTTCAAACAGCAGTAGGCCAGGAGAAGACATAGAGAATAAACACAGCAGGACTGAGTGCCAATAACACTGGCATTCAGAGACACAGATAGAAGTGCACTGGAACATGATGACACTTCATGATGTCATGAGAAGCAAACAGACTAAATGACTAAAGACTATGACAGCAGACATTCACTTTTTGAACTGATCTGATGAACACAGAAGTTTGACTGGAACACAACATCAAGTTATGATGCAAATGATTCAAAATCAGCCATTCCCTGTTAAAGAGGCACTAAAGTGCACTATTCCCACTTAGTGCACTAAATATAGTGTCTGCTAGTGAGGTGCTGTGTGCTGTGTGCTATATGTGTTTATCCATCATAAGACCAGATACCAGCAACAGGAGTTAGGGAAAAACTACAAACAATGCCGAACATACAGAAACATCATAAAAAAAAAAACTACATACATTTCCATTAAAATAATTTAGAATGACACGTACATTGGTCACCATTCAAATTTGCATAGGTGTGTGTGTATGTGAGTGTGTGTGTGTGTGTGTCTGTTCTCACCTTGATGTGTTCAGCTGTTTTCTCACAGGTGACTTTACTCTTCTCAAAGGTGTTGAGTTTCTGCTGTAAGGGCTGCAGTTTGATCTTGAGCTCCTCCTGGAATAAATGACAGACTTCACTGCAGACTGCAGCATCTCTACAGTCCTGATACAGTGTTGCTCATTCAGCTCCAGTCAATCAGGTGATGCTGTTATGTAAATCTAATCATAATCTAACCTTAATTTCCTTCGGGATCAATAAAGTAACTCTACTCTAATCAGGAATTATCTTACCTATGACCTTACCTAATTGTTCTGTATAGTATCTAAGGACTGGAATTGGTATTTGTTTGTATTGCTGTTTACTTCCTATAGTGTTGTTGTGCTGCCTGTTTTTATTTATCTAATCAGGTGGTGCTGTTTAACAACAAGAACATCTTACCTTACGGTCAAGAGCTGCCTCATCTATAGGGTGACACTTGTGACCAGTGTGCTTTTTGGAGTCTCTACACACCAGACAGAGAGGCTGTTTATCCACCAGACAGAAGAGTTTGAGTTTCTCACTGTGCAGACTGCAGAGCACCTCAGACCCTGCTGAAGCTCTCTGACTTCTGTCCTGTAAGAAGGACTCACACAGGTTCCTTAAGTGAAGGTTAAGGGGAGGATGATCCCTTGATGACTTTCTCCTGCAGACTGGACATTCTCTGGATCCTTTGGCTTCCCAGAACTGCTGCAGACAGACTTTACAGATACTATGACTGCAGGAAAGGAGAACAGGGTCCTTGGAGATGTCACAGCACACAGGACAGATTAAGTCCTCTTCAGAAAAAGATTTAGACGCCATTGTTACCTGCACACTCTCGTTTGTTTGACTACTTACACAATTTACTTTCACTTTCACAGTCTGAGGATCCTGCCAGTTTCTGAGTGAGAAAACACAGCATAAAATCCACAAGGCTGTTATTTTTATCTTCATACATTTGAATCATGCATTAGTCTTGTTTGTTGAATACAAAAGTATTTAGTACACTAGACTCTAGTGACTAGAGAACACGTACCTGTTCAAAGTTCAGGAAAAGACAGTCAGACGCTGCACACCTTGTGCCTCAGTTCTCCACATCCTCATTCAGCAAGCAAGGGAGGGGCTTAGGTTGATTCTGATTGGTCAGATCAGTTATGGAAAGAGACAGACAGTGAGAGAGAGTGACAGACGGGTAATGAAAGAGCATGTATTACCAGCTGTCATGTGATCAAGCTTTTGACCCCTATATAAAAAAAAAACTTCACTTTGTGAAATTCTCTAGTTTTTTGCTCTTCCATGTTGGGATTGAAATGAAGTTTACTGTAGTTGTGAGACGTGAGGGAAAGAATGACTCCAAAGTCAATGGGCATTTTGAACACTTCTACAGTGTTAAAGTTTGTAAAGGGGATCATGGATTGTGTTCCAGGAGGAGACCTATATATGGCTGCCATGGCAGTGGATCCCTTCATAATATTTCATACTTTTGCCACAGTGTGAACTTCACTAAAACAAAACCAAACCCTCTATTGCCATGTGCTTTGGTTTCATTATGACACTGAATTACGCTGCCATCTTGGAAAATATAGGTTGGAGAATGTAAATATCAAGGCTGTGCTTTGCCATGTCACAGGCCCTGTGATTCATCCTCTTCAGAAAATGTGCCTTGATTTCTGTTTTATGAATTGACACACACCTGTATATTGATGCACATCTGTATATTGCCCTTATATTGAATCTATGTAGCACATCTGTATATTACCCTTATTATCTCTTCACCTTACATGTATATTGCTCTTCTGCCTATTTATTATTACTACTCTTGTATGTATATAATTTGCTCTTTAACTGTACATACTGCATATACTGTATATACTGCACTTGCTTTGCACTTCTGATTAGATGCTAAACTGCATTTCGTTACCTGTATTTATACATGAGTAATGACAATAAAGTTGAATCTAATCTAATCTAATCTGACCTTTTGGTGATGGAGATTTTTGTGAAGAGATTAGACCTTATGAAAATGATATGGCTAAAACTCCTTGTCTTTTCTATAAACATTGCTAATAGTACTGTTGGCCATAAGGTCTGATTATGACCACAAGTGTAGTTGTGTAGCGGCACCTAGTAGGAGACAAACATGGAAAAACATGAGGGCTTGAATTGGCAATTTACTGGGACCAGAACATGTGAACTACATGAAATGTGATTAATGCAGAATCTTGTATATATGCATTTCTGAGAATGGGTCATATTTTGTGAAAATCTGGTCAAGGGTCAAGGCGACCCAATTTAGGAAATTCCACTTTGAACAAAAATTTCTATTGAACATTCCTTGGACAGCAAAAAAACAGGTCACTTGAAACTGGACAGAGACTCATAGCACATGTGCTATTTTAGTCCCTGAAGACTGATTCCCTCAGGTGCTGGTCTCTTCACAAGACGGGTTGGTTGTTGTGGAATAACTCATGAACCATAGGGCCCTCGCCTGGACATGCCTTCCTAGCACTTCCACTTGATTATCATCTTCCTGCAGTGCTAGTCTGGATTTGATCCCATTGAGCTTGTTGTCTCAGGGGCCATTTTAACCTGTCCAATCAGTGAACAGAGGGAGGCATTGGGAATGCAGAGCTAGAATGATATCATTTAAGGCAACCTATCAGTGAGGGGCTGATCCAGTCTTTATAAGCATAAACACCTCAAACAAGCAATTGAACCTCACTACCGAATGTCCAGACCTTCTCTACAAAATGAAAGTGTAGAACAAGAGTCTTGTTTATTACCAGGCTATCAGTGCCCTGACTCACGAGAGTTTAGTGGTACATTGGTCTCATGGAGTCACATCCAACACACATTCACATTCACTCTCTCTGTCTCTCTCTCTTTCTCTCTCTCACACAAACACACACACACACACACACACACACACACACATACACACATACACACACACACACACACACAGAAACACACACACAATCATGCAAACATGCTTGATTACACAAACCATGGTTGTTCCCTCTTTTATGAAGAGGGCCTTAAGAACCCCTCCAAACATACATTGTCGCCATGTCTTTTGCGCCCCCTAATGGCCAGAATGGGAACTCCTGTGACTTGGAATGATACATGAGCAGCTACAGGAGAATCATTAGTACTAATATTAGCTTATATCTAACTGACTGATGAGTGGTAAAATTGGTACTAATATTAGCTTATATCTAACTGTCTCATGAGTGGTGAGAGAGAATTCTCTTATCTGTGTGTGCTGTAAACGGTGTGAGGTATCACAGGAATGTCCTTTCACATGTAAACTGATGTTTGCCCTCAGTGGTTTTACATCATGATAGTTACTAGAATAAACACATGTCAGATAGCTTGACTATGTGCACAAACTCATCACCTCCTCATGCGATCGCTGTTGATTCTGTGTGAATACGCAGTAGACCATGATGATGGGGGTAAAGTCAGTCTGACCACCATTCTGATTTAAAAGAAGCAACCTGAGGACCTGAGGAGGAAATAGCAATCACTGAAACTACATAATAAATGCACAGTCAGGAACCACCAGCATGTCTTCATGGACCACCAGTGAGCCACGGACCATTGATTGCAAACCAATGAAGAAAGCAGTAGTGGAAAAAGCTCCAGCAGATTACACGTGCATAGTCTTCAGGTGTGTCCTCTACAATCCTACATACAGGCCAATGAGATGTTACATGTGCATAGTCTTCAGGTGTGTCCTCTACACTCATACATACAGGCCAATGAGATGTTACATGTGCATAGTCTTCAGGTGTGTCCTCTACACTCCTACATACAGGCCAATGAGATGTGGTTGTTTTCTTGAAAGGACAGGTTTTTTGTGGTGGAGTTTTATTATTATAATATAGTGCATAGGATGGGCTATACGCTCTAAGTGTTTAAACAGCTTTTCCAAATTATTTTTGTGTTTTCTTTATGCATTTAACTTAACTGGAGCCACTTCTGAATTTTGCATCGATAGTCCTCCATGTCTTCAGCTTGGGTCTTAATCCAAAGTGTCCTCCGCAGTATTCCTGGGGTGGTGGTAGCGTAGTGGTTAAGGAACCTGCCTAGTGTGTAATTAACCTGGAAAGTTTTGGGTTCGAATCCCGGCTGCCACCGTTGTGCCCTTGAGCAAGGCACTTAACCCTAAGTTGCTCTAGGGGAGACTGGCCCGGAACAATTGATAGTTGATGAGTTGTAAGTCGCTTTGGATAAAAGCGTCTGCTAAATGCATAAATGTAAATGTAAATTCCGTCTCCATTGGGACGTTGTCCGCTCTCACACATACAGCAATCTGAAAAACTAACTATAAACACACACAGCAATCTGAATTACTGACTATAGACACATACAGCTTGGGGCATCCATGTCTGAGTCTGGGGTCAAAGGTCAAGATGGGCTCACTATTAACCCCCCACTGTTCAAGCTGTTGACGATGCAGCCATGTCTTCTCTGGAGAAACTCTAAAAACAAATAATATTCATCTCACCAAATGGCAAATTGAATGCAAAATGTATTTACTGTTAATTTAATTTCTTATTTATTATTATTAATGTGAACTGAATCTTTTATTTTTATTTTTATTTATTATTTACCAGCAGTTCCATTGATGGTCTCATCACTTTTGAATGAGAAGAGCTGTGATGCTAAGAAGAGCTGGGCTACTGGATCTTAACCACCATGGAATGGTGACTGGAATTGTATCCATGTTTATGGGGAGTGCTTAGGGTGGGGGCGTCTTCAAGGCGCTTCCACTGAATGTACATAACAATAAGAACATTTTGAATGTCCAGAGAAGATATGTAATACATCAAGGAATCCATAAATGAAGCAATGAGTGTTTTCTGTCAAGAGAATGTATTTACATGTTAATTTAGGACTGTTATACAACACTGCCTTAAATACCATGCATCTGCAATGAACTCAAGGACAGTCAGGTCATTCTGTGTCAAATGGACAAAATCTTCCTGCTCAGTCCCTTCAGAATCGGCTGCGTCTCGGATATTATGTGCCCATACATCTCAAAGGAAGGTGTACAAATTTATACCTCAGTATCTCAAGTATTTCTATGAAAAATATGCCTTAGAATGCACCCACCCCCTCTTCCAAAGAAGTGCCCGTGAGCATTTTTAGCAAATTCATACTGTAATGTCATCAAAACTATTTGATATTTGTACGCAAACAGTCCAGATACTAAACTGTGTCCTTGGCGAGAGAAGCAAACAGGTTCCACAGACCGAGGGATTTCATTGGATGTTCACAGTGTATCGTTTGAATGCAATATTAGGGATCAATTTGCATGGAGAGTGTACCGTTTTTAATTATGTGAGTATTTCACTTAAACTAGCAAGAGGACGGATGATGACGCTTTAATAAGGGCATGATAGAATGGACATGGTGGGGTCCAAAAGTCTGGTCCAAAAAGTATGCCTCTGTAAACTGCAGCCTCTGTCCAGAAACACTTCCTGATGTAATGATTTAAGATGAGCTCAGGAAAACTTCAGAAAAATGGCAAGATCGTTTGTGCCAAATAAGCCTTATTTTATTCTCAAAAATAGTGCAACACCATCCACTGCTGGAAAACCCACAGTAAGAACAGAGTTCTTAACACAGTTTTGGTGACAAGTTGAAGTTAAACAGAACATCAAAATATACCTAATGAACAGAGTACTCATCCCAAACCAGCTATATCGTCAATAATTATCAATAATAATTGAAGTAATATTTTATTTAGCAAATAGAGTTCTCATCCCAAAGCAACTGGACCACTGCAGTACCTCTAACAGACACAGAGGGGCAGCAGAGAGCTGTGTGGATGACAGACCTCCCAGCTGCTACAAATGTGTCCCTAAAAACAGCAGCCCATGTAGATCCTGCTTGAGTCTCCAGATTATCACAACCAAAAACTATGTGACAAACTGAGTAGGCAGACCAGCACACTGTCACATACAGCAGTCATAATGCAGTCAGACCAGCTCCACTAGAGTGTGGTAGTCTATCTGATGACCTCATCAGTGGTCGACACACTGCTAGTACTCAGCCTTGTACAGGTGTGCAGTCACAGTTTCCTCATGTTGTCCTCCACTTGGCTCTACATTGTCTTTTACAACACACACTTACTACAGACTTTACCAACTCAAGCTTGGGGATCTGGTGGTGGGGTTGATTGCTGTCTTCTGTAGAGTGATTTTCTTGTAGCCTGCATGACCTGTAACACCAGACCAACATCCATCAGACACCAGTCACATGACAGGAGCCCCCAGCTGAGGCCTAAACAGCTTCCTTCACTATGAGAGGCTCATAAATTAGCCAATCACACTTCTGCCCAAAGTGTGGCGGGCTCAGTGCACCAATGCTTATGGGGCCTGTGGTGAACTGCATGTCCATGTGTATGGAGCACTCAGAAGTAGCTCTATACTGCATTCCTATGTGTTGCCCAAGCCAGACTGAACCAGACGTTTTTATGTGAGTCAGTGTCATGTGCTGTCAGTGACTATTTAGTCTCAGCTAAAAGGATTCTGTACATACAGATCTTACTTTCATCCAGACACACGTCCATACATACATACATACACATACAGTACATTCAAACATACAGAAATACACACACACATACACACACACACACACATGCACATGCATACATACAGTCCATACATACATATAAACAAACATAATACATACCTTTCCAGCGTAGATGAATGTAGCATACACTGATGATAAATAGAAGGACACTTGCACAGACAACACCCAGTATAACAGGAGAGACTAAGTCCTGCTCTGCAGTAAGTGTCCATCTGTAAGACAGAGAGTCCATAGCCTGAGGTCATTACTGTATCAGGACGATTTACACTTAGACCTGCTCTCAGATTTATGCATTTGGACCAGTCTTTAGTCACTAACCACTTACAGCAACATCAACAACATTCAGCGCAGTCTGAGACCTTGGTGTAATAATTACTTAATACTGTTGGAATTGCATGTTAAGATGAAATAATTCTCTCTCAAACACACACACACACACACACACACATACACATTAATCTTACCCCATGGGACAGAGATGTTAATAGAATCACTTTCAACTTCACATTGATATTGTTGTCCGGTTCACACTGATTTCAACCTGGAGTCGAATTTGAGATGTTCCATCCCCGTTAGCAAGCGGTCCCAATCAGCTCAGGCCCTTCTCTAGAGGTTGTCCATCCTCTGTGAGGTGAATGATGAGTCCTGATAGGTCCATATCAATCACCTGACACAGTAAAAGCTGTGTCCATGCTTCCTGTGATAGATTTGGCATATACACGGACCTCCATATCTGCAACAGACAATAAATAGGTTTTTGACATTGACATTTTACTATGTTATTGTGCTGCAGTAATTCTGTTTTGGGACAGTAGTGGGAGAGGTGGTTCTGTTTTGGGACAGTAGTGGGAGAGGTGGTTCTGTTTTGGGACAATAGTGGGAGAGGTGGTTCTCCTAACACATTTGCATTTCAGAGGTTTGCAGTAAACATCCTCTTCTGTCTGAGCATCTTATTTCATCACAACAGAGGGTGACATTGGTGTCTCACAAGCGTCCTAACTCTTACTCACAACAATGGCATGACAGATACAATGGCATGACAGATACAATGACATGACAGACAATTCATTAAAACACAAGCAGAACTCCAAAGGATGTCTCATTCACAATGGGATCCCAGAGCTGTGTAAACAGAGTGAGGTAAAGTCAAAGTTATTTAGCAGACTCTGTTATCCAGAGCAACACAGACGTGGGGTTTCAGGATCTGATCCTGGGTCAGCCATTAGTCAGTGGAGTGACGTAACCGCTGCCCCACCATGCCTTAAAAAAAGGAGAAAAACAGACTAAAGCATTTACCCTGTCTTGCTCTCTGTGTGATCCATGCAGCTCTCCTTTGGGCCAGCAGGTTGTGGGTCTTCATACACTCATTCTGCCCAAACTCCCCATACACCTGATTCCTGATGCTCCCCGGTTCCACTCCTGCGCCACAGGTAGGGCAAGGAAGGACAGAGCGTCCATTTAAGACTCTGGGGTCAAAGGTCAAGAAGTCCTTCCCATTCACTCCCCACTTATCAAAGGGAAAGACTCCTGAGCTGTTGATTATACAGCCCCAACGTCTCTGAAGAATGTATGCAATAGATTCAATTGAGTTTGAAATTCAATGATTTTATAATGATATATTTTAGAAATTATTACTTTATTATTATGTATGATACAAGCACACACACACTAATCATACAGCACCAATTATTATTACGTGTCAGTGTTTACATTTTAAAATATTTGAGAACAATTTATATTTCTATGATCCCTCAAGGTTTGCACACAACATAGGGCATTACCACCATTCTATACTACAATAGACATGACATGCATTTTTGCTTGTGTGATCATGTTGTCTATTTCCACCAGCAATCTACGTGCTCATTGTACATGGTCCTCACAACACACACACACACACACACAACACACACACACACACACACACACACTTCACTCACCCACTGCCTGTGTAATCATGTTGTTTATCTCCTTCAGCATGTGGATGTGCTGGTAGTTCTGGTCCCTGCAGTACTCCTCTCTCTCCCTGAGGTGGAGGGCGCTGAGTGTGTGTGTGACCCACTCCTGCCTGGGCTGGTCCTGCAGCGCTGGGCTCTCACAGTGGAACACCACCTCCCCAACCAGCAGGGTGGTCTGGTGAAGTGCTGCTGGCCCGTATGGTCCCAGTACACCATATACTGGAACTCCAGAGAGTGGGAGTCTGAAGGAGAGACAGAGAGAAGAGAGAGAGAGTGAGAGAGAATATCACAAACACACACACACACACACACACACGTGTGTGCGTGCCATGTACTGGATCTCCAGAGAGTGTGAGTCTGAAGGATAGAGCGAAAAAGAGAGAGTGAGAGAAAGAAAAAAAGATTGAGAGTGAGAGAGAATATCACAAACACACAGACACACATGTGTGTGCAGCACGTACTGGATCTGCAGAGAGTAGGAATCTGAAGGAGAGATAGAGAGGAGAAGAGAGAGACAGAGAGAGAGCGAGAGATGTAACAGACACACACACACACACACACATGTGTGCAGCACGTACTGGACCTCCAGAGAGCACACAGAATAGATTCACATACCCTGTTTCCCTCCCTCTTGAATGCCCAAGACAAATATATCTGCATTCGAGACAATAAAGGTTCATCTCATTTTAATAATCTTAATCTAGTGTTTATTCTGGACCTGATGGCCTCCAAATATCACAGAATAGAAGAAGTAACATTTCCTACAGAGACGGCTCAGAAATACTTGACCCCTTCTACCACCAATGGAAATCCTGATGATATCATGCATTGGCATAAAGAGTCCATCTTTCTTGTCTGTGCGTCTGGCAGACTGTTGTCCAGCTCAATATGAAGAGGAAAGGAAATGAATGAATGTTGTCCAAACCCAGAGACACTGATTGAGGAATGACTGTCATCAGACACAGTAAGATCCAGTGCCTGTTCCTCCTCCAGAACACAGATGACTCCAGCGCTGTGCTTCTATGCAGCTCCATAGCCATCAAACACATGAAAAAACACATTCAATCCTGTCACCAGCCAGTGGAACTGTCTTTCCCAGTGTCAGAATCACAATGCTACACATCACCTATAGTATCCATACATCACCAGTGTTCTACTCCCCTAGCTGAGTGAGCTGGTGTGTATTTGCTCCTGACAACATTCTTCTGCTCCACCTGAGTCAGGTGTGTAGTATTTACTACCCTCAGAGACTCGTCCTACACACCTGTGTGTCTGTTTGCCTGCAGGTGGGGGTGTGTTTGTACCTCCCTTGGTCGACTTCTGACCACACCTGGCAGGTCAGGTATGCATCAGATGGGAGGAGCCACACCAATCTGGACTAATCAGAAAGACAAAAGCTTCTAGGTCAGTTTTTTATTTATTTATGTGTGTGCGTGTGTGTGTGTGTGCGTGTGCATGTGTGTGTGTACATTTGTATGAGTTTAGTGTGAAGACTGAACATTCTCTGGGGTTAAGCAGACAGGACAAAGAAGGAACAGAGACGACAACTGGGTCAAACAGAGATGCTTAACAATGAGTGAGTGCACAGAGTTCTGATAACTCATTTCATAAGGCTTTGGGAGGGAGGTTTTTGCAACAGCAACTCTCCCTGAAGTGGTGTGTGTGTTTTGAGAGCATGTAGGCAGTGCACAGACGTCATGGTAAAGTTGACTGGTATTCAGTCTGCAGAGATTGCCTGCAGAAACATCATCTTTGTGTCTCTAGGTCAAGTGTAGAGGCAGTAACTCCACCACATTCCAACCTGAGACACTCACAGACTGACGACACATAAACCCCATAAGCCCATGACAGCCCCTGAGACACAGCTGAGAGACTAGAGGCTAAAGGTCAAAGGTCTGCCAGGGGTGGAACTGCACTTATGTTGTGCTGCTGTGGGTCCACGCTGGTCTTAAGAAAAGGTCTGAAAAAAGTCTGTGGCCTACATTGATTTAAAAAATGTCTTTATCTCTGCATTTCTCTTCTTCATTCTACTTTCTGTTCAAATCATGATCTGATCTGGAGTCAGTTATTGTACATTTAATAACTGCAGTTAACACAAGGGTGTGTGTTATTTTCTGGAAGTTACTATTCATTGTGTGTGAGGGCTTGTGCATGTGTGCTGGTGTTCATCTTGCATTGGAATGGATGAGGAATGTCCAGTCTTTTACTGGATCATTCCATCAGTTGTGCACACACTAAAGTATCATGTGGAGACATCAGATTAACATCCTGACACTTAACCCATAACATCCAACATAACCTGGGCTTACATATGCCTACATAATCTACATGTATGCCCAACATAACCCATAACA
>PYXC01001317.1:0-2500 GCA_015244755.2 Tenualosa ilisha
AGCTCGGCAGATAGCTAACAGCTTCTCAAAGTAGGATGCCACAATTGTCTTCAGACCTTTACTTAAGATGTACTGTAAAACTGCAAGCAAACATACAAATATACCTTAGTTACATTGGTATCTGAAAGGTATTTGCAAATAACATAATGTGTAACATAATACACAGAAACAGGTAGAAAATAAAGTCTTAGCTTAAAGCTAACGTCTACAGAAAAACCTATTATAAGGCTAGCGGTTAGCATTTCACAACCAACTCAAGAAATGAAACACAATTTCAATCACTAACTAATGTCCACATCCTAGACAGTCTCAATTTGAACCCACACACCAGCTGAACACAAATTCACTCACAGGCAAATGTCCTTTGGCCATGCATGCAGAGAAAGAAAAAACCTCCACTGCTTTGCTTCTTCATAAGACCTAACTGACTACGGCAACCCAAAAGTACAAAAATGTTGGTCTACTGCGGCACATTATGGCCACTAGAGGTCTCCCTTATTCCATATTAACAGTGAAACATCAGATTATTATTTCTCACCTTTAATGATTCACACCATATTACATTCATTCTGACTATTGCTGTTTAGTTTAGTGCTGTTTCAATATTAACCTTCATCAAGTTTTCATCTGACTTCATGGCACTGGATCAAACAAGCCTGCCAACTCTTAGCTCTCTGTCACTCACTCACTCAACATACACACACAACCTCCTCAATATACCAGTGTTACTGCCTCTTCTCACCTCCACGCCTCTTTCTTTCACTCACACATCTCACACATTACTGCTCCTGACAGCTGATTGCATGTCTGCCAGTTCTCTCCACCTGTTGTGGAGACACACACACACACACAATCCAAACATTTTACCCTGACGCAAAATTTCACATAAACACTCCTCTAGCAGAACTACAACCTCAGATGAACAAACACTTTGTGATGCTCACCTATACACACATTCTCTCACATACACGCAAACCATACTCACACAGACACACACTCCCTCTTTTCCTTGTACACCAGCCCTTCTCAAATAGTGGGGTGCGGTGCGATGCCACGGGGGGCGCGTACGACCATGGGCAACATGCTTTTCGTTTGCCGTACTAGAACAAAGTGGAATTGCACTCATTGTCAGAGTGTGTGCAGGGAGTATTAGCTCTATGGTGTAGGGTTTTTTGCACTGAGCATGCTCACACACAGCAAAGAGCAGGAGATATGAAGTGCAGTGAAGAAACCCCTAAGAGACACCACAGAAAAATATTTAACAGGGATGAAAAGAAAGGCGGAGAGGGACGGAGGTAATGAGACAAACGAAAGTCACCTGAAAGCCAAGATGAGGAAATATGACGAAGCGTATGGAGCGCTTGGCTTCACTGTGACTACGGTGCAGAGGTACATTTATATATACATTTACATTTATATATTAGAGGTGTACTTCTAACAATTTTATAGACAAATAAAACTATTTATAGTCGTGGCGGAGAGTGGGGGGCGTGAAATGTTTTCTTTTTCCTAAGGGGGGCATAACAGAAAATAATTAAGAAGCACTGTTGTAGACACACACACACTCTATCTCTCTCTCCCTCCCTCTCTCTCTCACACACACACACACACACACTCTATC
The DNA here is from genome assembly GCA_015244755.2 of Tenualosa ilisha. Classification (NCBI taxonomy): domain Eukaryota; kingdom Metazoa; phylum Chordata; class Actinopteri; order Clupeiformes; family Clupeidae; genus Tenualosa; species Tenualosa ilisha. The sequence goes on from PYXC01001317.1 coordinate 1,622, forward strand.
TTTCTCTCTTACACACACATTCACTCACCTCCACTTCTCTCTCTCTTATCCCTACACACACTCCATCATCATATGAGGAATAACCCCCACCCCCCCCCCATACACACTCTCACACACAGTCACTCCTGTGTCCTTGTTTTTCATCCCAAAGTCACCAGATTGCATGCACAATGAGATTGTATGTCACTCGTGGGCGTCTGGGAGCCACTATCTACATACAGGAGACTCCCAGAGCTTCAGGGAGACTTGGGATGTCTGACTATTGGACTCAACAGTGAGGGGAGCTGTAGGCCAAAGCTTCTTCACACAGCAGCCTAATAGTAGAAACAGAAATGAGGGAGAGCCAGACCTCCACTGCACTCAGGCCTTTGCAGGTGTGCAGGGTTGTTCATTCCTCCTACATGATGAGATCAGTGAATCTAAAGAGGCACTTGGGACAAAAAACAAGGACATGTTGGAAAAGATATAACTTTAGTAAAGAGTGACTGCGTGATTGTGTCTTTGTGTGTGTGTGTGTGAGACGGTGTTGGAGTGTATAATCATATTGTGTCTCCCAGACTGAGTAAAGGCCATCTCTAAACTCTGATCTCTGGGGATGTGGGACAGAGCTATCCTAGAAATCTAGACGTACCCTAGCAGTAGCAAATAGTTTTGGTCAGCCGGTACATCTAGCCACGCACCATAGGGACTCAGTAGGTGTGTGTGCGTGTGTGTGTGAGTGTGTGTGTGTGTGTGTGTGTGTGTGTATGTTTGTTTTTTTTTTTGTGGGGGGGGGAGCAACACCATCAGAGTTGGAGTGTCTGTGGGGATGAGTGAGAGTAACAGCCCCCACAATGGGAACAGCACCCCTTCACCCAATCAGCCCCCACAATGGGAACA
>PYXC01001317.1:17500-32500 GCA_015244755.2 Tenualosa ilisha
GTGTGTGTGAGTTTGTGTGTGTGTGTGAGAGAGAGAGAGAGAGCGAAAAGAGTAATTAGAGACCGAATGGGAGGAGTGTGTCTGTGAGAGTGTGAGTAATGAGAGGCAGCATAGGAGCTGTGTGTGTGTGTGTGTGTGTGTGTGTGTGAACTATAAGAGGCAGAATAGGAGTGTATGTGAGTGTGTATGTGGTTTAGAGAGAGAGAGTGAGTGTAATGAGAGGCAGAATAGGAGGTGGAGGTGTGTGTGTGTGTGTGTGTGTGTGTGTGTGTGTGAATAACGTCATAGAACTTGTGACTGTGACCATATACAATATTGAGAACATTGAGACCATATACAATATTGAGAACATTGTGACCATATACAATATTGAGAACATTGAGACAATATTGAGTTGAAAGTTTAATCTAGATTTTTTTTGAACATTTTTCTCTTAAAGGACATATTGACTAACATTTCTGTCTCTGTCTCTTTCTCTGGCATCTCTGATCCCAAACTCATTGACTGTAGTTTCTATATCACCACTCCCACTCCCCCTCCCTACCATGACATTAGGTCTGTTGACTAGAACCTCCTTGCTCCCTCTATACAAGCATCAGCCCTGTCTGAGCTACACAACAACCTCTCCTCCCCTCACAGTCTGGTTGCTACTTCTAACAACACCCTCTCCAGTCTGCTTGATCACCAAGCCCCTTGGAAAGAACAGACATGTCTCTGCCCCCCGCTCATGTCCCAGATACACCCCCCAGCTCAGAGTAATGAAGGCCACTGGCCGCCATCTTGAGCATCTGTAGAAGAAGACTCAAAACACACACACACACACACACACACTCCTACACAGAATCTCACATGAACACTCCTCTTGTACAACTATAACCTCAGATGAACACACACCTTCTCCCACCCCTCATACTCTCCTATTCTTCCCCAATACACTCACACTCTCTCTCGTTTTTGCTCACTCTCTCTCTCACACACACACATAATCACACACACAATTATTTATTTGGAGTAATTAAAACACAGCATCCAAATAGTCACAAAGAGCCTGTTGTGTTTCACAGTACAACTAGTAGGCCTACTTAATGAATAAATAACAGGACTAAATAACTCTACATTATCAGTAGTAAAAAATGCAAATACTGGGGGTCAAATGTCTATACTTAGTTAAGGATAGAGATGGCACCATCTTTACCACACATGCAAGCTACCTATTACTGCACACACAGAGCAGTATTTGGGTGCATGACACACACACAGGCAAGCACACACACACACACACACACACACACACACACATATAACCTCCTCACTCTACCAGTGTTGGTCTGCTCCCTGTTGGTCTGTGTGCCTTTCTCTCTGTGTGTTCCAGGGTGGAGCTGTGGCACAGGTGAGGCTGGTCACCTGATCAGTTTACCTGCACTCTATAAGGGGTTACCTGGCAGGGGTTCAGCGTTCCGTCTCTCCGTGTTCAGCACGCGTCACTTGTAAACTTGGTCACTTGGTTGTCTGTACTCTGACTGCCTTCTGGATTCTGGCCCTGTTGCCTTAACTGTGTTTTGGAGTTTGTCTGTGTGTCTCCTGCTTTGTTCTCAAAGTAAAACACCTTGATGTGCTACTTCTGTCTCTGCAATGATCACACCACCTAGTGGATTAGGGGGCAGAGCTTTGAACTGCTGTGCCAGAGACCCAGGTTTGATCCCCAGGCAGTCCTGACAATAACACATGATTTATTCTGCCCCTGCTCGTGTGTGCGTGGGTGCAAGGCTACAAGCTCGGCAGATAGCTAACAGCTTCTCAAAGTAGGATGCCACAATTGTCTTCAGACCTTTACTTAAGATGTACTGTAAAACTGCAAGCAAACATACAAAATATACCTTAGTTACATTGGTATCTGAAAGGTATTTGCAAATAACATAATGTGTAACATAATACACAGAAATGGGTAGAAAATAAAGTCTTAGCTTAAAGCTAACGTCTACAGAAAAACCTATTATAAGGCTAGCGGTTAGCATTTCACAACCAACTCAAGAAATGAAACACAATTTCAATCACTAACTAATGTCCACATCCTAGACAGTCTCAATTTGAACCCACACACCAGCTGAACACAAATTCACTCACAGGCAAATGTCCTTTGGCCATGCATGCAGAGAAAGAAAAAACCTCCACTGCTTTGCTTCTTCATAAGACCTAACTGACTACGGCAACCCAAAAGTACAAAAATATTGGGCTACTGCGGCACATTATGGCCACTAGAGGTCTCCCTTATTCCATATTAACAGTGAAACATCAGATTATTATTTCTCACCTTTAATGATTCACACCATATTACATTCATTCTGACTATTGCTGTTTAGTTTAGTGCTGTTTCAATATTAACCTTCATCAAGTTTTCATCTGACTTCATGGCACTGGATCAAACAAGCCTGCCAACTCTTAGCTCTCTGTCACTCACTCACTCGACATACACACACAACCTCCTCAATATACCAGTGTTACTGCCTCTTCTCACCTCCACGCCTCTTTCTTTCACTCACACATCTAACACATTACTGCTCCTGACAGCTGATTGCATGTCTGCCAGTTCTCTCCACCTGTTGTGGAGTCACACACACACACACACACACACACAATCCAAACATTTTACCCTGACGCATAATTTCACATAAACACTCCTCTAGCAGAACTACAACCTCAGATGAACAAACACTTTGTGATGCTCACCTATACACACACTCTCTCACATACACGCAAACCATACTCACACAGACACACACTCCCTCTTTTCCTTGTACACCAGCCCTTCTCAAATAGTGGGGTGCGGTGCGATGCCACGGGGGGCGCGTGCGACCATGGGCAACATGCTTTTCGTTTGCCGTACTAGAACAAAGTGGAATTGCACTCATTGTCAGAGTGTGTGCAGGGAGTATTAGCTCTATGGTGTAGGGTTTTTTGCACTGAGCATGCTCACACACAGCAAAGAGCAGGAGATATGAAGTGCAGTGAAGAAACCCCTAAGAGACACCACAGAAAAATATTTAACAGGGATGAAAAGAAAGGTGGAGAGGGACGGAGGTAATGAGACAAACGAAAGTCACCTGAAAGCCAAGATGAGGAAATATGACGAAGCGCATGGAGCGCTTGGCTTCACTGTGACTACGGTGCAGAGGTACATTTATATATACATTTACATTTATATATTAGAGGTGTACTTCTAACAATTTTATAGACAAATAATACTATTTATAGTCGTGGCGGAGAGTGGGGGGCGTGAAATGTTTTCTTTTTCCTAAGGGGGGCATAACAGAAAATAATTAAGAAGCACTGTTGTAGACACACACACACTCTATCTCTCTCTCCCTCCCTCTCTCTCACACACACACACACACACTCTATCTTTCTCTCTTACACACACATTCACTCACCTCCACTTCTCTCTCTCTTATCCCTACACACACTCCATCATCATATGAGGAATAACCCCCCCCCATTCACACTCTCTCACTCACACACACACACACACAGATACAGTATATGCTCTCCACACACACTTTCTCTCACTTACACACACACACACACACACACACACACACACACACACTGCACCAGGAGAAAAGCAATTTGAATGTCCATCACCACTCCAATGCTACACATACAAACCCAGAGCAGTTAGATGCTCAAGTCAAATACTCCATATAACCTCCTCAATCTGTGTCCACACACACACACACACACACACACACACACACACACACACACACACACTCTCCATATAACCTCCTCAATCTACCAGAGTTACTGCTTTCTGTTGGTCTGTGTCCACACACACACACACACACTACATATAACCTCCTCAATCTACCAGAGTTACTGATTTCTGTTGGTCACACACACACACACACACACACACACACACACTCCATATAACCTCCTCAATCTACCAGAGTTATTGATTTCTGTTGGTCTGTGTCCACACACACACAGACATACACACTACATATAACCTCCTCAATCTACCAGTGTTACTGCTCCCTGTTGGTCTGTGTCCACACACACACACACACTACATATAACCTCCTCAATCTACCAGTGTTACTGCTCCCTGTTGGTCTGTGTCCACACACACACACACGCACAGCCTCAATATACCAGTGTTACTGCTCCCTGTTGGTCTGTGTCCACACACACACACACACACACACACACACACACACACACACACACACACACACATATAACCTCAATATACCAGTATTACTGCTCCCTGTTGGTCTGCGTCCACACACACACAAACACACCAATCCACTTTCACACTTTCCCTTGACATTCCTCACAAAATCTCACATAAACACTCCCCTAGCACAACTACAACCTCAGATGAACACACACTTTATGATACACACACTCTCTCATGCACCCCATACTCACACATATACTCACATACACACTCACACAGTGGGTGAATCCCAATGTCCCTCCTAAGCCCTGAACCTTCAAAGACTTAACAGGTGTGAATCTGCTCCATGATTGGCTGATTTATGCCAGATAAGTCTTTGAGGGTTTAGGGGTCAGGGTTAGTGGAGACATTGGCATTCAGTCATTCTCACTCCCTCCCTCCCCATCTGCACCACCTCTGACACACACAAATAAATACCCACTCTCTCCCACACACAGATCTTCACACACTTAAAACACACTTACTGCCCCTCAACACACACAACCACATACTGCCACAACCCAGTGCCACCCAGTGCCCCTCACACACATGCAACTACCCGCCCCGACCTGACCCCCCCCACCAACACACACACACACACACACACACACACACACAGACACACAGGTCCACACAGTCTCTTTCACACGCACATTTATGCTCACATTATATATTAACAGCTGTCTTCACCTGTTGTGGAGACACACACACACACCTCTCTTACCTCCACTTCTCTTTCTCTCTCATACAGTCTTTTTCTTTCACACACACATTACTGCCCACATTAAGTCTTAAAAGCTGACTGTGCATCTCACCTGTTGTGGTGACAAACAAACAAACACAAACAAACAAACAACACACACACATGCGCGTATACACACACACACAAACTGCTACATTAAATGATGCTTACTGTAGCTCCTCCAGTTTGCAGTTTTGATGACGAAGACCAGAACATAAAAATTCCACTCCTGAGTCTCCCAGCAGCTTATTGTAACTCAGGTTCAGCACTCTGAGACTTGAGGAGTGTGAGGTCAGAGCAGAGGCCAGATAGGAACAGCTCTTCTCTGTCAGATTACAGCTCCACAGCCTGAAAAAAGAATGTTAGATCTGAGTATCAATTACCAAACGTGTACACAATACACACACTAGCACTCTCTTACACACTCTCCTTTACACTTTCTTACACACTCTCTCACACAGCCTCCTTCTGCTCACATTAAGTGTGAAAAGCTGACTGTCATCTCACCTGTTGTGGTGACCAACAAAGTAACACACACACACACACTCACACACACACACCTTCTCATTCTACCAGTGTTAGTGTTTCCTGTTGTTCTGTATCTACACACACACACAAACCAACACACAACCTCCTCAATCCACATTATCTCCTACTATTACAACAGTCTTCATACATTAACATACAGTCTGTTTTTCACACACACACACACACACCTCCACAGTCTCTTTCACACACACATTACTGCCCACATTATCTATTAACACGTATCCCAAATCGCTTCACCTGTTGTGGAGGCAAACACACACACGCACACACACACCTCCACACATACCTTTCCCCGCACACTCTCTCTCTCTCTCTCACACACACACAGACATTTTTATCCTCTCTCTTTCTAGGTACAGACAGAAAATAGAAAATAATTTCTAAACATATTCCAATAGGCGTCTTTGGTGTAGATTGACTAGATTATTGTGCACTGTCTCATATCCCCAGAGAGTTTAGATTTGACCTTTCCTCAGCCTGGGAGAAACAAAATCTAACTATACATTACCAACACCATCTCTTTCTCTCACACACACACACACACATACTGTACACACATCTGTAATTTCAAATCCTATGCGTGCAACCTGTACATATGGCTTTCGACAATAAAGCTGACTTTGACTTTGACAATCATACAGTCACTCCTTCCTAAAACTTTTATTTCTTTTCCAATGTGTCCTTGTTTTTCATCCCAAAGTCACCAGATTGCATGCACAATGAGATTGTATGTCACTCGTGGGCGTCTGGGAGCCACTATCTAAATACAGGAGACTCCCAGAGCTTCAGGGAGACTTGGGATGTCTGACTATTGGACTCAACAGTGAGGGGAGCTGTAGGCCAAAGCTTCTTCACACAGCAGCCTAATAGTAGAAACAGAAATGAGGGAGAGCCAGACCTCCACTGCACTCAGGCATTTGCAGGTGTGCAGGGTTGTTTATTCCTCCTGTATGATGAGATCAGTGAATCTCAAGAGGCACTTGGGACAAAAAACAAGGACACGTTGGAAAAGATATAAGAGTGACTGTGTGTGTGATGCCGCAACTCAGCGTCACGGCATCACGTGAGTTACACACTAATGTGGAGACGCTGTTTGAATGTGTGTTTGACTATGGACAATGAGAAAACATGTATCGCACAGTTTTACAAACATGAACATCTGATGTTGTGACGTTACGGTAACTTTGTCCCTGCTTTACCATATACCGTGAGGGCTAAGAAAACGTTGTGAAGATGTTTGGTGAGTGCACGCACCAATATTGTACCAATGTTTTACTCCGTCTGTATACGGGTTACATTCATCATATAGGTTGGATGAATGAAACGATAGACACAAACATCTGTTAAACGTTAAACTTTATTGTGCGATGGCACAACGTTACAAGGTACAAGGTAACGTTGTGCCATCGTTTTCAAAGAAAACACTTACATGTGTCAGCGGTATTAAGGGAGCCGGACTATTATACTTACTTGAACTATTATGCTTTACTGCCTTGATTGGTGCGTTAGCTAGCGTCTCGTGGTGCGTTGTTTTGTGCATTGTGTGTAGTTACTGTTTGATGGTTGCTCAGCTATGTGTCAGGAGTAATTATTTGGTGCATAATATTGCACTGCATCTGAATGATTTATTATGATTGGTGTGGCCAGTACTGTTTATGCCCTGATGTTACCTGTGTGAGTGGTATGGTCCACTGTGGGCGTGGGTGATGGATCTCTGTAAAAGAGGTGCTTTTGCCATTCTTAAAAAGGCCAGCGAACAGACCAGACCTGATGTATGGTGTTAGGCCTCAGTCTCAGTGTGTGAGACTTTGCAATATTGGTAGTTGCCATTACTTTGCCGGTTTGAATTATTGTTATTTTCCTTAGTATTTTATTTACTTTTTGAAGCTCTTTTTGTATTTCTTTGACCCCCGTGTCTTTATTTATTTTGTTGTTATGGGGTGCACTGTAAATATTGCACTTGGGTGCTTATTGGCGGACTGAGTAAAGGCCATCTCTAAACTCTGATCTCTGGGGATGTGGGACAGTGCTAGCCTAGAAATCTAGACGTACATTAGCAGTATAAAATAGTTTTGGTCAGCCGGTACATCTAGCCACGCACCATAGTGTGTGTGTGTGTGTGTGCGTGTGTGTGGGGGGGTTATGGTGGGGATTATGTGGGGATGAGTGAGAGTAAAGTGGAGGCGTGTGTGTGTATGTGTGTGCGAGAGAGAGAGTGTGCGTGTGTTTGTGGGTGTATGTTTGTTCAGTTGTGGGTAGGGTTAGAGTGTGTGTGGAGGTAAGTGAGAGAAAAGTGGAGGTGAGTGAGTGTGTGTATGTGTATGTGTGTGCGTGCGTGTGTGTGATGGTGTTGGTAATGTATAGTTAGATTGTGTTTCTCCCAGGCTAAGTAGAGGCCTAATCTAAACTTTGCTCTAATCTGTCTGGGGATGTGGGACAGTGCACTATCATCTAGTCAGTCACACCAAAGATGACTATTAGTAGAGAGAGATATCTAGAGAGAGAAAAAAGTGTTTGTGTGTATGAGAGAGTCAGGGGGAGAGACAAATGTCTTTGCTAGAGGAAGAGTGTGTGTGTGTGTGGTTATTTAATTGTTTGTGTGTATAAGGAAAACAGGGAGAGTGTGTATGTGAGTATACATACACTAGATTTCACCCTCAAGTAAAGTGTGCTCGTGCATAGTAGGTACAAGACCATATTTCCACTGTGCTTAGTAGGCTTGACATCCTTTAGAGACCTGTTTAGCTGATTTGCCTCATTCAGAGGGATATCAGAAGTGTAGAAACTAACAACCAAACCCACTTCTTCAGATATTTGCAGGTTAGACACGGCATACAAAAGTTAACACCCTCCTTCCCTTACATGCCTGCTGAAAACCTAATCTATAGCTTCCTCTCTCTTCAATCACTCGCAATATCAATCATTTGCTTGTTATTAGAGGGTTGAAATAAACTCATCATCACTCATCATCTTTGTCTAAATGTGATGTCCCTGATGCAACACTGATACATACATTCTGGCTCTGCCCAAGCCTTGAAAGGTTTTGGAGAGATGTTTTTCAAACACTCTTTGAGATACTAAAATACACCACCAGATCCACTCATAGCTCTATTTGGTGTGATTGGAGAGGAGAGGATGTCTAAAGCCAAGCACTAAGCTTTAGCCTTTGTGTCCCCTTGCAAGAGTAATGAGAGACAGAGTAGGAGGAGTGTGTGTGTGTGTGTGTGTGTGTGTGTGTGTGTGTGTGTGTGTCTGAGAGAGAGAGCAATGGAAGACAGAATAGGAAGTGTGTGTGTGTTTGTGTGAGTAATGAGTGGCAGAATAGGAGGAGTGTGTGTGTCTGTGTGCGTGTGTGAAAGAGAGTAATGAGGCATGGAATAGGAGTGTGTGTGTGTGTCTGTGTGTGTGAGTAATGATAGACAAAATAGAATAGAAGGAGTGTGAGTGTGTGTGTGTGAGAGTAATGAGTAGCAGAATATGAGGTGTGTGTGTGTGTAGGAGAGAGAGAGAGTAATGAGAGGCAGCACAGCAGGTGTGTGTGTTTGTGTGTGTGTGTGTGTGAGTAACTGTGTGAGTGAGTAATGAGACAGGGATTAGGAGTGTGTGTGTGTGTGTGTCTCTGCGTGTGTGTGTGTGCGTGAGAGAGAGAGACACAGAATAGGAGGAGTGTGTGTGTGTGTGTGTTAATGTGTGTGAGTAATGAGAGGCAGAATAAGAGGGGTGTGTGTGTCTGTGTGTGTGTTTGTGTGAGTAATGAGAGACAGAAAAAGAGGAGTGTGTGTGTGTGTGTGTGTGTACTGAGAGGCAGAATGGAAGGAATGTGTGTGTGTGCGAGTGTGTGTCTGATTGTGTATAATGAGAGGCAGAATAGGAGGAGTGTGTGTGTGTGTGTGTGAGTGTGTGTGAATGTGTGAGTGTGTGAGAGGCAAAATAGGAGGAGTGTGTGTGTGTGAGTAATGTAGGGTGATGAGAAACAGCTGGATCAATGGCCATCATTTTACAGGAGCGAGCCTTTAGGCGTCTGTACAGGAGCACACACTGACCCACCACTGTATCCAAAATGAAATATATATTTTAAGTGATGATTGATGACTAAAAAACTATCTCCCCATCTATCTACTTTGTCTGATTCCAATGTTACAGCAAACAAACATATTTCTAAAGATGGCCCTCTGACTCTCTCTCTCACACACACACACAGCACAAACATTTGTCACTCACGCAGTGTGTTACTTACTTAGCTGATGTGGATATTGTGACCACTGGCACCAGCCTCTGAAGAACTTCATCTGGACTGAGGAGTTCAGTCTGATCTTTCTCTGGTGTCTTTATGTACTTCTGCAGGTCAAACTCAGCCAGCTGCTCTCCTGACAACTTAAACTCAAATCTCTTAGTCCTCCACTCTCCTGGTAAGAGCGTGTCTACATACAGAGTTCCTGAGCTCCTGTCAACGACCTCCACTACAGCATGGTGATTCAGCTCATTCAGACAGTAGAACAGGTTGATCCTTCTCTCTGACTCCTTCTGATCTCTGATCTTCTGTTTGACATACTGGACTGTTTGCTCTGAGCTCTGTGATTGGCTACTGCTCTGTGGCAGCAGGTGTCTTAAGAGAATCTGATTGGACTCCAGTGAGAGGCCAAAAAGGAAGCGGAGGAAAAGGTCCAGGTGTCCATTCTTACTCTGTAAGGCCAGGTCCACTGCAGTCTTGTGTAGGTCATGAAGTGTTGCAGCTCTGAACAGAACAGAGAGCTGAGAGGTTTGCTGTTGGTGAGGCATGTTTCTCTGTCTGTTGCTGAAGCAGAGGAACACATATAAAGCTGCAAGAAACTCCTGGATGCTCAGATGCACAAAGCTGAACACCTTCCCCTGGGACAGTCCAGACTCCTCTCTGAAGATCTGAGTACACACTCCTGAGTACACTGATGCCTCTGTGACATCAATGCCACACACTCTCAGGTCTTCCTCATAAAAGATCAGATTGCCCTTCTCCAGCTGTTGGAAGGCCAGTTTCCCCAGTTTGAAAATCACCTCTTCATCTCTCTCTTTTCTCCCTGTGTACTTGCCCTTTTTAATGCTTGTCTGGATGATCAGGAAGTGTGTGTACATTTGAGTCAGAGTTCTTGGCATTTCTACTTTTTCTGATTCTTTTGATGTGTTTTCTACAACAGTGGCTGAAATCCAGCAGAAGACTGGAATGTGACACATGATGTAGAGACTCCTGGATGACTTCAGGTGTGTGATGATTCTGCTGACCAGGTTCCCATCACTGATTCTCTTCCTGATGTACTCCTCTTTCTGTGGGTCATTAAATCCCCTTATTTCTGTCCCCTGACTCACACACTCACAAGGGATCTGACTGGCTGCTGCTGGTCGGGTGGTGATCCAGAGGAGAGCAGAGGGAAGCAGATTCCCTTTGATGAGGTTTGTCAACAGCATGTCCACTGAGGCTGGCTCTGTCACATTACAACGCTTTGTGTTGGAGTGGAAATCTAGAGGAAGTCGACACTCATCCAGACCATCAAAGATGAACATGATTCTGTGCTCTGAACTGGTGAAGACTCTTGGATCTTTGATTTCTGGGAAAAAGTGCTGAATAAGATCCACCAGACTGAGTTTCTTCTCCTTCATCAGGTTCAGCTCCCGGAAAGGAAGAGGAAATATGAAGTGGACATCCTGATTGGCTTTTCCTTCAGACCAGTCCAGAATGAACTTCTGCACAGACACTGTTTTTCCAATGCCAGCCACTCCCTTTGTCAGCACTGTTCTGATGGGTTTGTCTTGTCCAGATAAGGGTTTAAACATGTCACTACATTTAATTGATTTGCCTTGTGCTGCTTCTCTCCAGGATGCTCTCTCTATCTGTCTGACCTCATGTTCATCACTGACCCATCCTGACCACCCCTCTGTGATGTAGAGCTCTGTGTAGATCTCATGGAGGAGTCTGGTGTCTCCCTGCTGTGGGATTCCCTCAATTAGACACTGAAACTTTGTCTGCAGGTGGGATTTGTGAATCTGCTGACATCTGTGTGTGAAAACAAAAACATAATTAAAACTTAAATGAAACCTATGGAGAACAATAGCAACCAGCAACAGATTCATTTTATTTGGGCTCCCTAAGTCTCTGTTTATTAGTGAAAAACCAACACTGAAATATTGAGACTCTCTTTCATCATGTGCATGAGTCAAACTTTCAGGAAAAAGTAGGATTTGTGGATATCTGTGTGTGAAAACAAAAACACATGATTGAAGACTAAATCATTAAACACTGAATCAAAGAAGCAGCAGTCAAAGACACACGCATAATAACTGGATAAACCTGTGTGATTATGATGTGGGTAGATTCCACACTCACACACACACACACACACACACACCACCATCAGCCCAAATGACCATTAACTGAACACACCTTCTAAAGTAGGAGTTAGGTAAGGCCTTTCCGTCTCTTTCATTCAATTACTTAGTCTGACAGAAGGGGTGGCACGGCTCACAAAGCCCACAGTTCGGTTTAATAGTCACGCTTTTCGGTTCTGTACGGTTTAACGGTCACGCTTTTCGATTCTGTACGGTTTAATGGTCACACTTTTCGATTCTGTACGGTTTAACGGTCACGCTTTTCGGTTCTGTACGGTTCTTGTTGTTATTTTTTCTTTTAATCTTTAACACTCCAGAAATATACTTCAGCATATGATATATAGTTTACTTACCCACTGTAGTAAAAAAGTTACACATATATAGTTAGTATAGGTCTTTCAACGGCCCTGAAGGTCCATTCACCTGTAGTGAGTCAGATAATTCCTTGACATTTTCTCCTCATGTCTCATAATTCAATTTTGGAATTAAAGTGGTGCCGCAGTGTCGGCGGGAGGGAATATTATTTCTTTTGCTATAAACATCCCCAATGCTTTAGTTAAGGTGCCATTATCCATAGCAAGGCATTCCCTTAGCTTATTGAGGCTTGTTAGGAGAGCTATATAGTAAGACTCAATTGTTGTGGATTGTTAGTTAAAACAAGGTGTTGGAAATTAATGCATTTTCACCCATAGCAACATCATCCAAAACATTAGTGATTTCAGCTAAGGCGTCAGGTGATACAGCTATACGGTTTCCATCAGGACTGGACAAACTTTTCTGTTTGTGGGCCACATACTAAAAAAATCTAAGCTGCCAAGTGCCAAAGCAAAATTAAGAGTCCCAGTTTTCAACCAGGTACAAGAGAAAGAGCGACTGCATTTAAGATCAGGAAATCCCCAATGCTGTTTAAAATTGGGCCAAAACTGGTGGCCGTAGTTTGACCACCCCTGGTTTACATGCAAACAATTCCTATTAAATAATGAAAAGTAGAATTTGCAGTAAGACAAATCAGAAATATTAAAGGAGAAATACGGTGTGATTAAATCCATAGACGTGTTGTTACAGGTCACTGAGTGCAGCTAACACTACCTGAATGGGACACAGAAACTCACTTTCAGATTCATTTTCATACGCCCCATTCAGTTCACTTTAGCAGCCCGTTCACTACTCAGTCTGTGTTGTATCAAACTTCCTCATTGCTTTGCCTACAGACAGCACTCTGTGACCTCAAACAACAGGGCTGGGGACTGAATCAAATGTTATTAGCCAATCAGAAGCAGACTAGGATGGAACTTGGCTTGACAATCCATAACTATACTATTAGGTAATGTCTACTTTGTTATGTATTGTGGCAACTTATTATGGGGTGTTACCACATTTCTTGGTGTGTTATGGTGTATGTTCACATTTACAGACATTGTGACCATGTGAGGTTTGAGCTCATCATAAACATACACATTTCAGTACTTTCAACAATGATGTGGTCCTGTCCTGCACAGGTACATACACACACACACACACACACACACACACACACACACACACACACACACACAAACACAGACACACACATATTTCTCACCTGCTAGCTCCATGGCTGGTGTATTGTTCCACAGAGAGACTCTTCTTAGAAGCAGCTCCACACTGAGATTGTGTTCTAGAGACAAAGAAATACATATTATGGCCTAAAACACACATAATAAAGTCACCACTATGCACTCTAACACACACACACACACACACACACACACACACACACACACACACATACACACTCATCTCCCTCTTTCTCCCTTCTTCACTCCCACTTCATACATGTTATGGCCTAAATCACACAGAGTAAAGTCACTACAACAGTAAGAGTCTTACTGTTCAGTAGCAGAGTCTCCTTCTGCAAAGTTGATGCCTCGTGCAAAAGATTCATCACTCTTCATGGACACACGCGTGGGTGGAGGGGAGGGTGGCCTGTTGTTAGAGCTAGAACCCTCCATCCTAGAGAAGAATTGAGAAGAATTGGAGAATTGGAGAATTGGAGAAGAATTGAAGAATTGGAGAACACATCAGGAGAACAATTCTACATCTGTTCATGTCACACACACACACACATCAGCAAACCCCCATCATAGAGAAAGAGATAACTCACATCAGGAGTACAATTCTGTCTGTTCATTCTGATATTCACATATTCTGATCAACACACACACATACACACACACACACACACATGCACACACACACACACACACAGTTAAGGTAGAATTTAACTTTTCTTTAAAGAGGCGCTCACAATAAGAGAGAGAGACTGAAGGACACAAACACCATCACACACAATAAGAGAGACTGTAGGACACAAACACCATCACACACAATAAGAGAGAGAGACTGTAGGACACAAACACCATCACACACAATAAGAGAGACTGTAGGACACAAACACCATCACACACAATAAGAGAGAGAGACTGAAGGACACAAACACCATCACACACAATAAGAGAGACTGTAGGACACAAACACCATCACATACAATAAGAGAGAGAGACTGTAGGACACAAACACCATCACACACAATAAGAGAGAGAGACTGAAGGACACAAACACCATCACACACAATAAGAGAGACTGAAGGACACAAACACCATCACACACAATAAGAGAGAGAGACTGAAGGACACAAACACCATCACACACAATAAGAGAGACTGTAGGACACAAACACCATCACACACAATAAGAGAGAGAGACTGTAGGACACAAACACCATCACACACAATAAGAGAGAGAGACTGTAGGACACAAACACCATCACACACAGTAAGAGAGACTGAAGGACACAAACACCATCACACACAATAAGAGAGAGAGACTGTAGGACACAAACACCATCACACACAATAAGAGAGAGAGACTGAATGTGACAAACACCATCACACACAATAAGAGAGACTGATGAGGTTGTTTTTTAGATTCAACTGATTAGATGTTCTGATTCTCCTTAAAGCTCCAGTGCTTCTCTGTGGGCGACTGGTTAGACATCTTTTGTCTCCGAGATGAAATGCATATTCAGAGCGTTATTAAAACCAGCTGATCCAGTTTCTGTGGTTGAGCTCACTGTGTTCTAAACCCTTTCAGA
>PYXC01001317.1:37500-67500 GCA_015244755.2 Tenualosa ilisha
TCACACACACACACGCCCCCTTCACCACAAACCATCTCTCTCACGCACACACACACACACGCCCCCTTCACCACAAACCCTCTCTCTCACAGACACACACACACACACCCCCTTTACCACAAACCCTCTCTCACACACACACACACACGCCCTTCACCACAAACCCTCTCTCTCACACACACGCTTCACCATAAACCCTCTCTCTCACACACACACACGCTTCACCATAAACGCTCTCTCTCTCTCACACACACACGCCACACCAGATACCACTCCACTCTGCTCCCTTATAACCTCTCTCTCTCACACAGACACACAAATATATGACCCCTTATTGACCCCCACCAAAAAAAAACACACACACACACACACACACACACCACCAAAACATTAGAGGGAGAAACTGTAGATAAACAGATTTTCTCCACAGTTATACACCTATAAAATAACTTTGTATCCATTTAAATGTTGAAATTACTTTCAGTTGGTTCTTCTGACCATAGTTTATCTTTTCTCATCATTAGGCTTTAGTCTTTGCCATAAGAGTACATTGAGGCTGTATTCCCCAGAAAGCTTAGCTTTGTCGTGTCAGTGTGTCATAAGAGTACATTGAGGCTGTATTCCCCAGAAAGCTTTGTCGTGTCAGTGTGCCATAAGAGTACATTGAGGCTGTATTCCCCAGAAAGCTTAGCTTAGTTGTGTCAGTGTGCCATAAGAGTACATTGAGGCTGTATTCCCCAGAAAGCTTAGCTTTGTCGTGTCAGTGTGTCATAAGAGTACATTGAGGCTGTATTCCCCAGAAAGCTTAGCTTTGTCGTGTCAGTGTGTCATAAGAGTACATTGAGGCTGTATTCCCCAGAAAGCTTAGCTTTGTCGTGTCAGTGTGTCATAAGAGTACACTGAGGCTGTATTCCCCAGAAAGCTTAGCTTAGTCGTGTCAGTGTGCCATAAGAGTACACTGAGGGTGTATTCCCCAGAAAGCTTAGCTTAGTCGTGTCAGTGTGCAGTAAAGTTTTTGTCAACACACTTTTGCCATCTTTTCCTGCTTGATGTTTGTGATCTTCATTACCTGCTAAGAGGTGAGCTATAATTTTTTGCTAGCCTGGAGCTAACGCAGGCTACAAGCCTCTGCATTGCCTTTGCATGTCACCGGTCTCTTGCAAGGCGTGTATGGCATAGGTTGTAGGTTGTAGCTTATAGGTTGTAGTTTTTGTGCAAAATCAACTATGTTTTGGATCAGTTGTCATTCGTAATTTTTAAAGAACAGTGGCTTGGACTCACTGAGCTGTACTTGGACTACTGTACCTAAAGATACTTGCTTTGTTTGATTATTATGTTGGAAAGAGAGTATAGTTCCATGTCATGTCTTTAGAAAATCGTCACATTTCCATCAGTCTCAGTACACCTTATAACCACAGAAGAGTTAGCTTTTAAATTGGAAAAATACCAGGATTCTGTGGATGCTAATGGGTGAGATGCTAGTGGCAACCAAAGGATTCAATGATATATGCTAACCTGAAGGTAAAAACACTACTGTTTAACCAATAATAGAGCTCAAAATAGCACTACACTTAGATGGTAACATGAATTAAGTTCCTACACATAAAATAAAATACTGAGAACTTGGGTATACTATATGTACTTGTGTGTGTACAGTGCTATATGTACTTGTGTGTGTACAGTGCTATATGTACTTGTGTGTGTACAGTGCTATATGTGCTTGTGTGTGTAGAGTGCTATATGTACTTGTGTGTGTACAGTGCTTTGTGAAAAATTGTGAACCTCTTTGAGTTTGGCTATGTAGTTTTCCATAGTGATTAAATGACCCTGATTGTTGGGCATTCATTTCATCCATCGTTGTGCAGTTTACAGTTCTTTCTTTTAGTGTTGTCTGTTTTTGTTATGATAATACTGTCTTGTTCATGTGTATGGATATTGTGAACTAAGTTTAATGGACTCCTTGAAATGAATAACTGCATGTTTTCCAATAAATCCACTTTTCATTTCTGCTTCATATTACCTAGCCTCACGTCTTGGAACACTTTACACAAACCTTGCTCTGCGTCGCAGTACCCTGCTGGCCAGAGTGTGGGCTCGCAACAGTGCTCAAGATGTGTGAGACATCAAGATCCCATCTCATACCAACAGAGAAAGGAATATTGTGTCGCAACCGTCATCATTTGATGCATGTGTGTCACTATGAGGCTGTAGGCCATGTGAGGTGTGTGTGTGTTTGTGTGTGTGTTTTGACTCAGCCTTTGGTATGGTATGGTATAAATGTATTGTCAATTTCTTCACATGTACAAGACATACAAAGGAAATTGAAACTGCGTTTCTCACTCCCCTGTGGTGGGAGAGCAGGGGCTGCTGCCGGAAGTGCCGCCCAAGTTCCATTTAGGGGGAAAGAAAGGCACAATACAGCATAACATGAGGAGAGAGGAGGAGAAAAAAAGGCATCACTAGACTATGCTCCAATGGGGAGCACAGTGTAGGGGGGCAAAAAACACCTCAGCACACAAGCACATATAGAATACAAGACCTGCAACTAGAAGGGGGGGGGGGGTTAAGAGATAAGAGGGTATGAAGCGGCGAAGGTGTGGGGTGGTGGGTGGGGGTGGATGTGGTGAATTGCGTGTCAGTAGAAGTGTGTGTAATGGCCAAAGAGTCGGACCCTCAGTCCGCAGGGTGACACAGCGATAACACAGCCAGGAGCCATGGAGACAACCTTGATCAGAACCCAGACAGAGACAACAATCCGCCGGTGTCTTGTAGATGGGGGTAGGAAAGCGAGAGCATCTCCCAGCCTTGTTCTCCAGGGGAGTTGCTTTTCCAGCGATGGCCTTGGCCTTGGCCTAGGCCGTCCATCGTGTAGCCAGCTGCAAACGTTCCGGCAGGGCAATCAGATTCCCCCGAACCCAAGCTTCTCCTGGAGAAGATGGTGTCAATTGCATTTAGAGACCAGTTGACCAGTTGGGGAGAGTCTCTCAAGACAGATTCAGTTGAGACAAAGAAGCAAAGCAGGCAAGATAAGGGGGGGGAAGGGAGAGACGAAGAATGCGTCCGCCTTCGCTGAGAGCCAGACACATACATGTTCCTATTGATAATGCTGGAAGAAAGACTGTCTTGCTTTACAAATGTCATAGTTATATTTGCTAAGCATCTCTTTATGTATTTGGTAGTGGATGTGGAGATTAGAATTGCAGCATTTTCTTTTAGTCGTCCTGGACTCTCTCTTTAGCAGTTTAACTGTTGGATTTTGTTTCCATGGTGCTTTCTTCTTGTGTGTGACTCTTTTTTATTTTAGCTTTTGATTTTTGAAAATTTGTGTCATCTTAGAATTGAAATTGGTCAGTAAGTCATCTACAGATTCGGATGGTTGACTTAAAGTCTGTGAGAGTGCTTGCTCAAAGAGAAGACTTGAGTTAACATTTATGATTCTCCTTCCTACGGTCATAGGTCATTGTTCTGAATGCAAGGACACATACTGACAACAAATAGTTGTTAACGGTTTACCAAACTCATCAAGAAAAACTTTAGCTGAATGTCTTTGAGGTCTATAAACAGTCAATAATAAGATACTGGGAGAACCCTTAAGGAGTGCACAGAAGTACTCAAAAGATAAAGGCACCAAATGATAACTGTTTGCACTGAAAAGATGCTTTGAATATTTTTGCAACCCCCTGCTCTAGTCGTTCTTGTCACACTCATGGACTTGAAATTTGTGGGGAGCTGTTTTGATGAGGGTGGCACAACTGTTTGCTTGTTCCAGACAAGATTATGTATGAAAATAAGGTCATTGTAGAGGCCAAAGTAAAGTTCATGTCAGTGTGAATTGCAATTAATGTTAAAAATATAAATAATTTCATTCAAGTTAATAATTTCATTTAGAAGTTCATGTAATGGTTAAAATGTTAAATAATACTTAGAAAGCATACTAGAATTCATGTGTACATGGTATGTGGCACTTCATAATAAATAGTGTACTGTCTCTTTAAGAATGGGCCAACTCTGGCTACGTTAGGTCGCTTTTTTATGCAGATCTTGAGAGCTATGGAAGCGTACGGTTTTCTTACCTGCGGCTGCTGTTAAACTCTAACGGCTTCATTTCAATCATTGTTATTTCATTAGCAACTAAACAAGTGTATAAGTCAGCTCCCGTTCTCTTTTTTGTAATCTGAAACTAAGGAATAAAAACGGAGGTTTTTCATTTTTATTTCAGCGTTTCTGTGGTGGATTCGTGAACTGTGTTGCTCAGCTAATGGACACTGCCAATGGGACTAGCTTCTTGGAGTACTGTTAGACAGTTTGTGGTGTAAGCCATCGCATAGCTCAAGATTTCAAACCTCTACATTAGTAAGAAAACCTGCTTGACGTTGGACAACAGGCCTTATGGAGAGGTTTGCGGAAACTGGAACGTGGATAAGGATTCAACGAGGGGCTGACTTTCTCAACTAGCCTGATCATGCGCTGTGCTCGTGGCCAGTAAGTGTTCAGTGGATTGCTACAGATTTCAACGGGTTCGTCGTCGCTGCTGCCTTTGCAAGTGGAATTTGTAAAAAAAAAACCGAACTATCACAGCAATCATGACGGAGGCAGAGGCAGGAGACACGGTAAACACAACTGAGGAGAAGCGAGTGGTTAAACCAACAGATGAAGGATTGGGATGTAATCTGCAAACGAAAATAAGTTCCAGAAGAGCCATACTAGGACAGCTTACTGAGAAAAGGAACGACGTGAATGTTTTAATGGATGATGGTGCAAATGTGGAAATCATAACAAAGGAATTGTTGGCTAAGTATGAAACACTGATAAAGGAATTCTGTAAAGTAAATGCTGATGTTAAAGACTTATACCGTCAGACTGAATGTGTAGAGAGTTTGAGCACAGATCAAAGGGGTTGGTTTGAGCCAAGATATAATCAGCATAGAGGATTCGTGCAAATAGTGAATGCATGGATACTGGATGCAACACGACGCTAAGAAGAGGCAAAAAGGGTTAGTGATGAGATACAGCCTGAAGATAGTGTGTCAGTCACATCCGGAAAGAGTAGAAAATCTAAGTCTGTCTCTGTTACCTCTGCAGCATCGTCAGCTCGCGCTGAGCGCTTAAAAGTTGAATTAGAGAGAGCTGCTCTGTTAGCCAAGTCGGCTACATTGAAACAAAAACAGGCTTTAGATGAGCATGAACTACAGCTCAAGGTGGAAAGGGAACAGTTGGAGTTACAAGCAGGGATCGCTGCAACAGATGCACAATTAGCCGTGTTAAATAAATATGAAGGTTCAGATGTGTCGAGTGGAACTGAAGGCAGTAGGGTGGACGTATTGATGTCTGCTCCAAGCAAACGTGATGTCAGTCATGATGAGAGCAGAGTAGCCAGCAATGGAACTCAGCATAACCACAGTATTGGAAGAGGCGAAGATGCCAGACAAATTCCTGTCACTCCAGAAGGCAATTCTGTAAATACAAACAATCTGGTTTCTGTCATGCAGCGCCAAAACAACATCACTGAAAGCCTATTAAAGCAACAAAGGATATCTACATTGTCATCACCGAACATTCCAGTTTTCAAGGGAGATCCATTAGAATACCGTCTCTTCATGAGAGCCTTTGAGCACCGCATAGAAAGCAAGACTAAAAATCAAAGATTGACTTTACTATTTAGAACAGCACACAAATGGACAACCTAATGACTTAGTGCGTAGCTGATTTCACATGGATCCAGATCAGGGCTACGCTGAAGCCAAGAGACTGCTAAAAGAACGCTTTGGCAATAAATATAAGATATCCATGGCATACCTTGACAAGGCTTTAAACTGGCCTACCATGAAATCAGATGATGCCAAGTCACTCGAAGCATACGCTCTCTTTCTAACGAACTGTAATAATGCAATGTCAGATTTAGAGTACTTAGAATAGATGGAAAATGCTGCTAACATGCGCACAATCATCTCCAAACTCCCTTACAGGCTGAGAGGAGATTCAGGAGTGTCGCCATAGACATTCAGAAAAAGCAAGATCGGCGAACAAAGTTCAAAGATGTAGTGTCATTTGTCACCACACAGGCTGAGATGGCAGCACACCCTGTGTTTGGCGAAACCTCAGAACAAATAAAGCGCCAGCCTGACAGGTCATTAGGAAAGAAAAACGTCACAACACTAGCTACTGAAGTAAAAGAGCAGAAAGCAGAGAAAGATGTTGCTGGTGCAGAGGACAAGAAGGTTAAGGAGAAAAAACAGAACATGGAGAAAGCTTTCATGAAACCTTGCATCTTCTGTCAGGGAGATCATACCATGGAACAGTGCAAGAAACTTTAAAAAAAAAGCTGCACAAAGAAAAGCTTGAATTCCTTAAGAGCAAGGGACTTTGCTTCAGTTGTCTTATAGGAGGACATGTAAGTAATGCCTGTAAAGAAAAGAAGACCTGTCAGATATGTACAGCTTTGCACCCTACGCTCTTACACATAAAGCAGAAACCTAAAGACTTTCCAAAGGAAGATCCTCCAAAGGAAGAGCCAAGAGAGGAGTGTTCAAAGGAAGAGCAAAGTGTGGTCTGTGGACTTGTGGATGCAGGGGAGGCATGCTCTCAGACTGGGGCCCGGGGTGCAGGTAGTGTCCTCGCCATCGCTCCTGTGAGAGTAAAGGCAAAGAAAGGCAACAAGGTGCTGACTTGTTATGCGTTTGTAACCCTGTTAAAATATTTCAGTATACTATAGAGTTAAATAAGTTTAATAAATAAGATCATAGGTTAATAAATAGCAAATATGTTAAAAGCTTAAAACTCATTGACTAGCAGTGAGGTTATGGGTTTTCTTTCATATAAGAAAGTGTTCATAAAGTGTACATTAACCTGTTGGTTATTTGTTGTTTAAGATTTGCTATTAATAGTATGTGTTACAATGTTTACTAAAATGACAAAAAAGAGAATATACATAAGTTTGTTAAAATGATTTTATTTCTGTAACCTTTGTATATGAGCGAATCACATTCAAGGTCAAGAGACAGGAAGTGATTGGAATGTCAGAATGAGATGGAACGTGAGTAGTGATGAGAGTCAGAGAGAGAGAGATGAACGTAACGTGTAGCGTGCCGCTGCATGTGAGATACTGTGTTTAGCTCTAAAGTGTCTTTTATCATTATTGAGTGAAAGTGTTCAACAAGGGCTCTTTACTAAACTTTAATGGTGATAGAGTTAGTCATTTTGAGTGAAATACTCAACGGAAGACGAAGTTTATTAATTCTAGCTGCTAAGACAGTGGCTAGTGCTTGTTCATGGACTTTGCTGGGATGCTAGCGAACAGCGAACTCAACCAGAAAAGCCTGTGTGAATCGGGGAACTGGACGACGACGACAGAGATCCTGACAGAGCCGGATAGCGTTGCTGATAGGACTTTGCTGACATCGTCTGCCCTGCAGTGGATTATAGTATCCTGTCTCCCTGATTTCGCTCACTCTTGCCACCTTGGACTCCACGTGAGAACCGCCATCTTGTAAAGGTACCTTACATTTTGTTTTGCCTACGGGTGAAGGAGCTGTTTTGTTGTCAGCTACAACGTACACCAGCATCTTTCTGGCCAGCATCGTTTTAACTGGGTATTTTGATTTATTTGCGTATTGCCGGCTATAGGTATATTGACTTGGGCCCATAGGTTAGCCTTGTATATTTTATGTTAATTGAATGCATGGGACATTCTGAGAACCGAACATTTGAGTTTTCAATATTTTGAAAAGAGGTTTAAAAGCTATTTTCTGTTTTTCTACTTTTCTAAGTAAATGTACATATTTTTATATAAGAAAGTGTGGTTACTGACTATTTTGCTTATTCTGAATAAGTTAGTTAATGAATATATATGGTAACTTTGAAGTGAATATTTCTAAAAGTTTTAAGAATTTAAGTGTCTGTTTATAGTGAATGTGATTGTGAGAGGCATCGCATCCCATCGTGTAATATACGGTAATAGTTAATAATTTATTAGAGATTTCAGGTGAAAAAGCATTACATTAAAAGAAGGTAATGACATACACATAAGTATAGGGTAATGTAACTGTATTAGTAAAACATTTAGTTTTGAAAGAGCTCAGGTTAGCCACCTCTCATCATAGCCATACAAGCTAGAGAGGCGCTACACGTTCCTGGATCCAGGGAGTAACGCCTCCTTCTGCACTAACAAGCTGGTGAACGACCTTCACCTGCAAGGAAAAAAGAAAAAAACATCCTACTCACCACCATGGGAGACCAAAGGACAGTCTCATGCAAATCTGTGCCAGACCTAGAAGTGAGTGGTCTAGAAGGTGATGACTTTATTGAGCTTACACGTGTTTTTGCAGAAAAGGCAATACCCGTTACTAAAGACAAAATTCCAACCGAAAAAAGATGTGGATAAGTGGCCACATTTACGAGGTGTACGAATTCCATCAGTCCAAGCGGATATTGGACTTCTTATTGGGACTGATGCAGCAAAGGCTTTGGAGCCAGAAGAAGTAATCCGCAGTGTTAAGGATGGGCCGTATGCAGTACATGTACACAGGATGTACAGTAAACGGACCACTGCACGAGAACATCAGAAGTTGGACAAAGAATGGATACCCACAGATCCAGGTGAATCGGATCTCAGTGGCTCGACTTGAAGAATTGTGGACTCAGCAAATCAAGTATGATTTTCCTGAGAATGCTCAAGGAGAACAGTTAGAAATGTCTAAGAAAGACCAACGGTTTATGGACAGCATCTCCAAATCCACAAAGCTGGTCAACGGTCATACGATATTGGTTTGTCATTGAAGAACCGAGATGTTAAAATGCCCAACAACAGAGCAATGACAGAGCAGCGAGTGCTCAACTTGAAAAAGAAACTTCAGAGAAATTAGACCTTCAAGGAGGACTACGTCAGCTTCATGAATGATGTGATAACCAAGGGCTACGCTGTAAAGGTCCCAGATGAAGAAATAAAGCGGAGTGATGGAAAGGTGTGGTTTACTCCGCACCTCGGTGTTTACCACCCTAAAAAACGCAAAATACAGGTGGTATTTGACTGTGGCTCTTCATATCAAGGAACCACACTCAATGAACAACTACTGCAAGGGCCCGACATGACCAGCAGTCTGGTTGATGTCTTAACTAGATTCCCTCAGGAGCAAGTCGCAGTCATGGTGGATGTGGAGTCTATGTTCCACCAGGTCAAAGACCCACCAGAGGACACTGACCTCCTCAGGTTTTTGTCGTGGCCAGACGGCGACGTCTCAAAGGAGCTGCAAGAATATAGAATGGAGGTACATTTGTTCGGAGCCACCTCCTCACCCAGTTGCGCAAGTTATGCGTTGAGAAGGTATGCAGAGGACAACAAGAACATGTTTGATGCAGCAGTAGTGGATACAGTCTTACATAATTTTTATGTAGACGACTGTTTGAGATCTGTCGCTACTGTACAGGAAGCAGTCAAACTGCTCCACGACTTGAAGGCCATCTGTCAAACAGGAGGCTTTAGATTGACGAAATGGACGACCAACAATTGAAATGTGTTTTTAAACATTCCACTTGAGGACCGTGCAACAGAAGTCAAAGACCTCGATCTTGATCAGGATTCAATCGCCATCAAGAGAGCTTTGGGAGTACAGTGGTGTATACGGTCAGATCAGTTCAAGTTTCAGGTGAACATAGAACAGAAGCCTCTTACCAGGAAAGGAATCCTGTCTACAATGAGTTCAGTGTACGACCCACTGGGAATGTTGTCACCAGTTATACTGCCAGCTAGAAACATCCTGCAAGAATTGTGTAGACTAAGCACAGGCTGGGATGACACCGTGCCAGAACATCTCGCACAATCATGGACAAAGTGGACTGAAGAACTCCAACAGCTCACTGACTTTTGTGACGCATGCGAAACAGGCTACGGTACTGTTACTTACTTAGTTCAGAGGAATAGCAGTAACCAAATACACTGCTCATTTGTCTTGGGAAAGGCAAGGGTTGCCCCTCTCAAACCAATGACCATCCCACGGTTGGGGCTGATGGCGGCTGATTTAGCTGTGAAGGTGGATGTCATGCTGAAGAAAGAGCTACAGTTGCCACTGTCAGATTCCAAGTTTTGGACGGACAGTACTGCTGTACTCAAGTACATATCAAATGAGAACATCAGATTTAAAACATTTGTAGTGAACAGGATTGCCATAATCCTACAAGCATCAAAGGTGCAGCAGTGGAGCTGTGTCAACACTCAGTTGAATCCTGCTGATTGCGCCTCCAAGGGACAAAGGGTGAGTGTCTTCATGAAGAACGAAGTCTGGATTGCAGGGCCTGTCTTCCTCAGTAAATCAGAAGGGGAATGGCCAGACAAACCCAATCACCTAGAAGAGCTCACAGCTGAAGATCCTGAGGTCAAGAAAGGCATCCTTGTTAATGCTACAAGAGCAGGAGAAGGCACTGATGCAATGCAACAACTAATGACTGTGGATGATTTGTGACAAGCGGAAATGGATATCATTAGCCATTGTCAGCAAAGTAGGTTCCAGAAAGAAATATCTGCTCCTCGGAGGAAGGACTCCATCAGGAAGAGTAGTTTAATCCTTAGACTGAATAGGCAACTTGAAGAGGGAAACCTTCGCTTTTGAGGGAGGCTCAGTGGAGCATCCATGCCAGCTGAAGCCAAGCATCCGATGATCCTCCCTAAGAACCATCGTGTGGCTGATCTGATTCTCCAGGATGCACATGAGCGGCTGGGACACAGTGGACGTAATTATGTCTTGTCTCATGTACGTCAAAGGTACTGGATTATCGATGCTCCTTCATCAATCAGAAGAATGCTGTCTCGGTGTACTATATGTCGAAGACAACATGGTGCAACAGGCACACAAATGATGGCAGACTTCCCAAGAAACAGAGTTCTACCAAACAAACCACCCTTCACCAGAACTGGTGTGGATTTATTTGGGCCATTCGACATCAAGCATGGAAGATCATCTGTAAAAAGATATGGGGTGATATTTACCTACCTTGCGTGTCGGGCGGTCCACATAGAAATGGCAACATCATTGGAAACGGACTCCTTTATCCAAGCTCTGCGTCGCTTCACTGCTAGAAGAGGTCAGGTGAAGGAAATGAGGTCTGACAACAGGACCAACTTTGTTGGAGTCGATCACGAGCTTAGAAAGGCAATAAAGGAGTGGAACACTTGCTCCAACCTGACATCACATGGTTGTTCAATCCACCATCATCAATCATCCGCTCCATCAGGAAAATCATGGGTGCCACACTGAGAGAACAAAGCTTGGACGAAGAAGGTCTTCAGACATTCTTCTGTGAATGTGAAGCCATCCTGAATAGTAGGCCTATTACTACGCCTTCTAATGACATTAGTGATCTGGAAGCTCTTACCCCACAGCACCTGCTCCTGCTCAAGACTAATCCCAATTTACCACCAGGTCTCTTCCATAAGGATGATATCTACGCACGTAAGAGATGGAGGCAAGTCCAGTACATGAGTGATCTGTTCTGGAAACACTGGGCCAGGGAATATTTGCCTCAACTGCAGAAAAGACAGAAGTGGAACCATCCAGCACGGAACTTCAGCACTGGAGACGTAGTCTTGATCATCGATGAATCAGCCCCTAGGGGATCATGGCTGATGGGAAGAATTGTTAAGACTATGGAAGATGAGCATGGAAAAGTTCGCAAGGTTCGAGTCAAGACAAAGACGAATGAACTTGAGAGGCCGATAACCAAACTCTGCTTACTTCAAGAAGCAGTATGAAAAGGACTATTATTTGGGTTTAGAAGAAAGACATTTAAAGTTGTAATTGTTTCTAGGATAGAAAGCAATTAGGGGCCAGGTATGTAGAGGCCAAAGTAGAGTTCATGTCAGTGTGAATTGCAATTAATGTTAAAAATGTAGATAATTTCATTCAAGTTAATAATTTCATTTAGAAGTTCATATAATGGTTAACGTGTTAAATAATACTTAAAAAGCTTAAAAGCATACTAGAATTCATGTGTACATGGTATGTGGTACATCATGATAAATAGTGTACTGTCTCTTCAAGAATGGGCCAACTCTGGCTACGTTAGGTTGATCGTCACTTTTTTTTGATGCAGATCTTGAGAGCTATGGAAGCGCCCGGTTTTCTTATCTGCGGCTGCTGTTAAATTCGAACTGCTTCATTTCAATCATTGTTATTTCATTAGCAACTAAACAAGTGTATAAGTCAGCTCACATTCTCTTTTTTTGTAATCTGAAACTAAGGAATAAAAACAGAGGTTTTTCGTCTTTTATTTCAACGTTTCTGCAGTGGATTTTTGAACTGTGTTGTTCAGCTAATGGACACTGCCAATGGGACTAGCTTCTTTGAGTACTGTTAGACAGTTTGTAGTGTAAGCCATCACATAGCTCAAGATTTAAAACCTCTACAGTCATTGATTAAAAAAATCCTTGTTTGAAAGTGATCTGATATTAAGTAGAGCTAGTTTTACAGTAAGTCTTATCCACTGGAGCACCCTGAGATCGTTTAGGAACAGGCAGGAGATTAGATTGGTTTACACCGTTGGCTAGATACACACAGAGTTTTCTTCTTGTGAACCAGGAGTAGAGAATGACATGGGCAGAAAGTTCTATGACAAAACCTGATAATTACCAGAAACACTATAATACTAACTATAATAATTCCTGTGACATGCACAAATAATATGGCTATGAAATTGTTAATAGTAATATAGTACAAGTACAATAGAACAAGAGTGTGGCCTAGGCAGGCTGTTTCTTTAACTTAAACAAGAGTGTGGTCTAGACAGGCTGTTTCTTTAACTAAACAACAAGAGTGTGGCCTAGACAGGCTGTTTCTTTAACTAAACAACAAGAGTGTGGCCTAGACAGGCTGTTTCTTTGACTTAAACAACAAGAGTGTGGCCTAGGCAGGCTGTTTCTTTAACTAAACAACAAGAGTGTGGCCTAGACAGGCTGTTTCTTTAACTAAACAACAAGAGTGTGGTCTAGACAGGCTGTTTCTTTAACTAAACAACAAGAGTGTGGCCTAGGCAGGCTGTTTCTTTAACTAAACAACAAGAGTGTGGTCTAGACAGGCTGTTTCTTTAACTAAACAACAAGAGTGTGGCCTAGACAGGCTGTTTCTTTAACTAAACAACAAGAGTGTGGCCTAGACAGGCTGTTTCTTTGACTTAAACAACAAGAGTGTGGCCTAGGCAGGCTGTTTCTTTAACTAAACAACAAGAGTGTGGTCTAGACAGGCTGTTTCTTTAACTAAACAACAAGAGTGTGGCCTAGACAGGCTGTTTCTTTAACTAAACAACAAGAGTGTGGCCTAGACAGGCTGTTTCTTTGACTTAAACAACAAGAGTGTGGCCTAGGCAGGCTGTTTCTTTAACTAAACAACAAGAGTGTGGCCTAGACAGGCTGTTTCTTTAACTAAACAACAACAGTGTGGCCTAGGCAGGCTGTTTCTTTAACTTAAACAACAAGAGTGTGGCCTAGACAGGCTGTTTCTTTGACTTAAACAACAAGAGTGTGGCCTAGGCAGGCTGTTTCTTTAACTAAACAACAAGAGTGTGGCCTAGACAGGCTGTTTCTTTGACTTAAACAACAAGAGTGTGGCCTAGACAGGCTGTTTCTTTAACTAAACAACAAGAGTGTGGCCTAGGCAGGCTGTTTATTTAACTAAACAACAAGAGTGTGGCCTAGGCAGGCTGTTTCTTTAACTAAACAACAAGAGTGTGGTCTAGGCAGGCTGTTTCTTTAACTAAACAACAAGAGTGTGGCCTAGGCAGGCTGTTTCTTTAACTAAACAACAAGAGTGGGGCCTAGGCAGGCTGTTTCTTTAACTTAAACAAGAGTGTGGTCTAGACAGGCTGTCTGTTGAATGTAAACAAGAGTGTGACCTAGGCAGGCTGTTTGTTGAATGTAAACAAGAGTGTGGTCTAGACAGGCTGTCTGTTGAATGTAAACAAGAGTGTGACCTAGGCAGGCTGTCTGTTGAATGTAAACAAGAGTGTGACCTTTTTAGACACTTGTTACGGCTATGGACCTGTAGATCTAGGCAGTGTTTTATTGCTATGGAATAACAATATGCATGTGAGTTATGTGTTCCACCCTGACAACAGACATGTGCGTTTTGTGTTCCACCCTGACAACAGACGTGAGGGGAGATGGTGGCACAGGTGGTAGAGTGCTGTTCGGCAAACAGAGGGTTGCAGGTTCGAGCCCTCCTGTGGCTGACCCCATCGAAGTGTCCTTGAGCAAGATACTGAACCCCAAATTGCTCCCGGTGGCAGGTTGGCACCTTGCATGGCAGCCTCTGCCACCGGTGTGTGAGTGCATGTGTGTGAATGGGTGAATGTGAGGCATACAATGTAAAGCGCTTTGAGTACTCGTAGGGGAAGAAAAGCACTATATAAATGCAGTCCATTTACATGTGCGTTATGTTCCACCCTGACAACAGACATGGGTCTGGAGGCATAACCAGTGTGCTATGGTGACAGAAACCTGCATTTGATATCATTTAGAATGTTTATTTAAAACATTAAAATGCATATTTAAAACAAATGCCTTGCTAGATTATAGAAACATACCAGTATGCATGCGTGCCGTAGCAGTAGTGGTCAGTGGTTTAAGATGCAGAATTCCATAGCTGTAGTGGTCAGTGGTTTAAGATGCAGAATTCCATAGCTGTAGTGGTCGGTGGTCAAGATACAGAATTCTGTAGCACTAGTCACTTGTAGGCACAGCGTTAAGTCAGCTGATTTTATCACTACATCTGTCTCCATGGTAACTCTGAGCAGAGGAGTTATCTCTTAGTTAAATGGTAAAGTCAAAGACTCCTCTCTTCCTCTGCAATGTCATCATGAACCGATTGGCATCTTCAAAAAACTCAGATTAGCATCAGATTAAAAGATATTTCCAGGCTATGTAGTTATTTCAAAAGTATCAGAAAAAAAGAGACATTTCCAGTTACAATTCAAAGGCATCACTAAAAAATAATTAAATATTTACAGTTAGAATTTCTACAGCATTAGATATTTAAAGGATATTTATAATATGCAGAATGGTACAAGTATGTATGTAATGCTACAGGTTTAAAGAGAATCTGTTCTCTGATCAGTGGGTGGTGTATGTAATGCCACAGGTTTAGTTGGATCAGAAAGTTTGTGCTAAAATGTGTTGCTGCCATTCTACCGTATGTCTGGTGACATTTAGGAGGAGGCGAAAAGGTCTCGCTTGTAAAGTCACTGATGTGTTTCTCTCTGTCTCAAGGTCTCGCTTGTAAAGTAACTTATGTGTTTCTCTGTCTCAAGGTCTCTTGTAAAGTCACTGATGTGTTTCTCTCTGTCTCAAGGTCTCTTGTAAAGTCACTGATGTGTTTCTCTCTGTCTCAAGGTCTCTCTTGTAAAGTCACTGATGTGTTTCTCTCTGTCTCAAGGTCTCTCTTGTAAAGTCACTGATGTGTTTCTCTGTCTCAAGGTCTCTCTTGTAAAGTCACTGATGTGTGTTTCTCTGTCTCAAGGTCTCTCTTGTAAAGTCACTGAGGTGTTTCTCTCTGTCTCTGTCACTCCCCCACTGTCCCATGTACTTTGTGTTTGTTCCCCCAAAGCCAGTGATTTATTTGATATATTTGATTTCTCTCTCTCTTTTCACACTGTGTGTGTGTTTGTGTCTGACCCCCTCCCTCCCCCGTAGGTTCTCACTGTGACAGACTTGGGACTGAACCTGAGCAAGAACTTCACCATCAGCTGGATGCAGACACCAGCTCCAGCCTATCTTGGAATTTCATCTGGGAATTTCCTTCGGGAATTCTGTGGAAAGTGGGATGGGATGGGTTTTCTCATCCACACGGACTCGCCAGGTCACATGACTAATTGTATGGCTTCTGAACACTTGGGGAGGAGAAACAAAACTGTGTGCGTGTGTGTGTGTGTGTGTGTGTGTGTGTGTGTGTGCGTGCGTGTGTGTGTGTTCAATCATTCTGATCAGTCATACGAGAGTGTGTGCGTGTGTGCATGTGTGTGTGTATTTAATCATTCTGTCTTACACACACACTTTCTGCAATCACCAAAGTTGTTCAGTTGAACAGGAATGTGTGTGTATGTTTTTTCACCCATTCTCTTGCTTTCTGCCGGCACCCAACCTGATCAGTTATACGAGGATGTGTGTGTCCATTGCTGAATTGCACTAATTAAGACGCTTGATGGTAGTGACAGAAAGCTGCACACAGCCAACCTGCCAGGTGTGTGTGTGTGTGTGTGTGTGTGTGTGTGTGTGTGTGTGTGTGTGTGTGTGTGTGTGTGTGTGTGAATGAGTGAGAGTGAGCCACCAACCTGCTTCACCTGCCTCTGTGCTGTTTGTTCCAGCATTTTTAAAACGGGACATTTCATCGCTATTGGAGCGTAGATCTCACACTAGCTAGAGAGCGTTAGTGTCACTAATCACTCAACCACTCACTCAAGAT
Organism: Tenualosa ilisha; assembly: GCA_015244755.2. Taxonomy (NCBI): domain Eukaryota; kingdom Metazoa; phylum Chordata; class Actinopteri; order Clupeiformes; family Clupeidae; genus Tenualosa; species Tenualosa ilisha. Next base: position 53,940 of record PYXC01001317.1, read on the forward strand.
TACGTCACATCCATGAGATTTCATCATGGCCGACACTGTCATGTCCATGTGTGTATGCATGTTTGGTGTGCTCTTGGTGTGTTTGCACATCCGTGTGTGTGTGTGTGTGTATGCATGTTTTGTGTGCTCTTGGTGTGTTTGCACATACGTGTGTGTGTGTGTGTGTGAGTGTGTGTGTGCATGTTTGGTGTGCTCTTGGTGTGTTTGCACATACGTGTGTGTGTGTGTGTGTGTGTGCATGTTTGGTGTGCTCTTGGTGTGTTTGCACATACGTGTGTGTGTGTGTGTGTGTGCATGTTTGGTGTGCTCTTGGTGTGTTTGCACATCCGTGTGTGTGTGTGTGTGTATGCATGTTTTGTGTGCTCTTGGTGTGTTTGCACATACGTGTGTGTGTGTGTGTGTGTGTGTGCATGTTTGGTGTGCTCTTGGTGTGTTTGCACATACGTGTGTGTGTGTGTGTGTGTGTGTGCATGTTTGGTGTGCTCTTGGTGTGTTTGCACATACGTGTGTGAGTGTGTGTGTGTGTGTGTGTGTGCATGTTTGATGTGCTCTTGGTGTGTTTGCACATACGTGTGTGTGTGTGTGTATGCATGTTTGATGTGCTCTTGGTGTGTTTGCACATACGTGTGTGTGTGTGTGTATGCATGTTTGGTGTGCTCTTGGTGTGTTTGCACATACGTGTGTGTGTGTGTGTATGCATGTTTGGTGTGCTCTTGGTGTGTTTGCGCGTATGTGTGTGTGTGTGTGTGTGTGTGTGCATGTTTGGTGTGCTCTTGGTGTGTTTGCGCATATGTGTGTGTGTGTGTGTGTATGTATGTTTGGTGTGCTCTTGGTGTGTTTGCACATCCGTGTGTGTGTGTGTGTATGCATGTTTGGTGTGCTCTTGGTGTGTTTGCACATCCGTGTGTGTGTGTGTGTGTGTGTGTGTGTATGCATGTTTGGTGTGCTCTTGGTGTGTTTGCACATACGTGTGTGTGTGTGTGTGTGTGTGTATGCATGCATGTTTGGTGTGCTCTTGGTGTGTTTGCACATACGTGTGTGTGTGTGTGTGCCTTTTTTTCCGTTTCTTTTTTGCATTTTTCAGAATAATTGGCAGGTCCAGTTTGTGACTCTTGTCCAGCTGTGAGTGGGTGTGTTCATTTGAAGAGGCAGAGTGATGACCTGTTTGGACTTGTTTTACTCATGAGCCACTCTAAGTTTAGGAATGATCTGTTTTAATAAAGACTACTGCTCAGACCCGTGTGTGTGTGTGTGTGTATAAGTATTTTACTATGTGCTTTACACCTAGAGTTGTGTGTTGAGTTGGACATCTAACTGTTATTTTCACTCAGACTCCCAGACTCAAACATATTAGAGCGCACTAGCGCACTGGTTCTCTAAGTGGGGTCAGGAGCACATTGCCTAAGGGGTCTCTGAAAAAGCTGCCTCCAAAACAGCTCCTAGCATCTAACAGCACAAATGGATATGAAGCCCATATGGTCAAATTTGTGCCCTTAAACATTTTCTGTTCCATGAGGGGCCGCTGGTCTAGAGAGCGTTAGTGTCACTAACCACTCAACCACTCACTCAAGATTACGTCACATCCATGAGATTTCATCATGGCCGACACTGTCATGTCCATGTGTATCATGTATGCATGTTTGGTGTGCTCTTGGTGTGTTTGCACATACGTGTGTGTGAGTGTGTGTGTGTGTGTGTGTGTATGCATGTTTGGTGTGCTCTTGGTGTGTTTGCACATACGTGTGTGTGAGTGTGTGTGTGCATGTTTGGTGTGCTCTTGGTGTGTTTGCACATACGTGTGTGAGTGTGTGTGTGTGTGTATGCATGTTTGGTGTGCTCTTGGTGTGTTTGCACATACGTGTGTGAGTGTGTGTGTGTGTGTGTGTGTGTATGCATGTTTGGTGTGCTCTTGGTGTGTTTGCATATACGTGTGTGAGTGTGTGTGTGTGTGTGTGTGTGTATGCATGTTTGGTGTGCTCTTGGTGTGTTTGCACATACGTGTGTGTGTGTGTGTGTGTGTGTGTATGCATGTTTGGTGTGCTCTTGGTGTGTTTGCACATACGTGTGTGAGTGTGTGTGTGTGTGTGTGTGTGTATGCATGTTTGGTGTGCTCTTGGTGTGTTTGCACATACGTGTGTGAGTGTGTGTGTGTGTGTGTGTGTGTATGCATGCATGTTTGGTGTGCTCTTGGTGTGTTTGCGCATATGTGTGTGTGTGTGTGTGTGTGTGTGTATGTATGTTTGGTGTGCTCTTGGTGTGTTTGCACATACGTGTGTGAGTGTGTGTGTGTGTGTGTGTGTGTATGCATGTTTGGTGTGCTCTTGGTGTGTTTGCACATACGTGTGTGAGTGTGTGTGTGTGTGTGTGTGTGTATGCATGTTTGGTGTGCTCTTGGTGTGTTTGCACATACGTGTGTGAGTGTGTGTGTGTGTGTGTGTGTGTATGCATGTTTGGTGTGCTCTTGGTGTGTTTGCATATACGTGTGTGAGTGTGTGTGTGTGTGTGTGTGTGTATGCATGTTTGGTGTGCTCTTGGTGTGTTTGCACATACGTGTGTGAGTGTGTGTGTGTGTGTGTGTGTGTATGCATGCATGTTTGGTGTGCTCTTGGTGTGTTTGCACATACGTGTGTGTGTGTGTGTGTATACATGTTTGATGTGCTCTTGGTGTGTTTGCACATACGTGTGTGTGTGAGTGTGTATGCATGTTTGATGTGCTCTTGGTGTGTTTGCACATACGTGTGTGTGAGTGTGTGTGTGTGTGTGTGTCATGTATGCATGTTTGGTGTGCTCTTGGTGTGTTTGCACATACGTGTGTGTGAGTGTGTGTGTGTGTGTGTGTGTATGCATGTTTGGTGTGCTCTTGGTGTGTTTGCACATACGTGTGTGTGTGTGTGTATGCATGTTTGATGTGCTCTTGGTGTGTTTGCACATACGTGTGTGTGTGTGTGTGTGTGTGTGTGTGTGTATACATGTTTGATGTGCTCTTGGTGTGTTTGCACATACGTGTGTTTGTGTGTGTGTATGCATGTTTGATGTGCTCTTGGTGTGTTTGCACGAGTGTGTGTGTATACATGTTTGGTGTGCTCTTGGTGTGTTTGCACATACGTGTGTGTGTGTGTGTGTGTGCCTTTTTTTCTTGTCCCTTGTCCTTTTTTTTTTTTGCATTTTTCAAAATCATTTGCTGGTCCAGTTTGTGAGTCTTGTCCAGCTGTGGGTGGGTGTGTTCATTTGAAGAGGCAGAGTGAAGACCTGTTTGGACTTGTTTTACTCATGAGCCACTCTTAGTTTAGGAATCTGTTTCAATAAAGACCACTGCTCAGACCCGTGTGTGTGTGGAGTATTTTATTATGTGCTTTACACCTAGAGTTTGGCAGTGTTGAGTTGGACATCTAACTGATTTTCACTCCTACCACTAGATGGCACCCCAGACTCAAACATATTCGAGTGCACGAGAGCACTGGTTCTCAAACTGGGTTCAGGAGCACATTGCCGGGGGGTCTGTGAAAAGGTTGGCTCCAAAAGAGCTCCTAGCATCTAACAGCACAAATGGATATTAAGCCCATATGGTCACATTTGTGCCCTTGGAACATTTTCTGTTCCATGAGGGGTCGCTGGTCTGATAAAGTTTGAGAACCCCTGCAGTAGAGGGAGGGAGAGGTAGGGGGCGCTCTACAATCAGCACAGACTCCAGTCCGTTTGTCTTTTTTACACAATCAAAGCAAAACACCAGTTTGACATCATCTTAGGTGTTCCATAAATATGTTTCTTGTTCATCACAGTTTAAATACAACACCATTATATGAGATTTATAAACACGATTCTTCATCATCTGTATGGGGCAGTGGTGGCGTAGCGGTTAAGGAACCAGGCTAGCATGCAAGTAGCCTGAAAAGTTGTGGGTTCGAATCCTAGCTGCTGCTGTTGTGCCCCCCTATCAATCACAGCTCAAGACCATATGACATCCCATAATAACATCAATGCTACGGCAAGGGGGAGCCAGGACGATGGGCCCGGGGGAATTATCACCAATCCCAGCAACCACTTTGTCTTTGTTCTCATTGTTGCTCCACAAACACTTTCTCTCTCTCACACACTCTCTGGGGTTGTCACTCTTCATAAACACAGGTGGGTGTAGTGTGACTTACTGCAGCAAAACAACCATGACTATCAACATGAAGGCTGGACTCTATGCTAAATGGCTTGTCTGTGAAGTGAGCCTGATTGGGGCCTGAACTGGTGACAGAAACACATCTAGTTTATCTGTAGAGGCTGCTGAAGAATGCTAGAGGGTTGGGCCCTCTGTGTCTCTGGGCCCTCTGTGCAGTGTGGAGCCTGCTGGGGTTGTCAAAAGCACAACAACTGGCTCATTATAGGAACACAATACAAGAGGTTTAGAAGAGAGATTTCACTTGACATGTTTCTGGCTGTTGTCTCCATTCATCATTTTTCCTTTATGTCTAGTCTAGTGTGTCTTGAACTCAAGCCATCCTGAGCAAAGAACCACCAGTGCCACCATGTCTGATGAGCAGCTGAGAGGCAGTCAAGAGGCAGAAGTCTACTGAGACATCATAATTAACTCCACCAGTCAGTAGATACACTGATGTCCACTTTCAAGTCAGCCACCAATGAATCTTCTTTCATCTTCACTCCACACCATGTCTACTGAACAGCTTACAGTAATTAGGAGGGTTTCATGGGTTGGATCTTCCAAGTATCCCTTTCCTTGAGGCTCAGGTGCTTTTCTGTGGGCGACTGGTCAGACAGCTGCAGTCCCTGACATGAAGTACATATTCAGAGAGCCATTAAAACCAGCTGATCTGGTTTCTGTAGTTGAGCTCACTGTGTGATTAACCCCTTTCACTTAATCACACAATGGGGCATGACGGACAGACACAAACAACCACACAGACAGAGACAGAAAGGCAAAGATGTGTAGAATTAAGATTTACAGAGAAACAGGTCAGAGTGACAGATCAGTGTGTGTGTGTGTGTATCACAGCCTGAAACAGAATGTTGAAACAGCTGAGTTTTACCTTTCTCCAGTTAATCCTGTCACCACCAGGACCATGAACCCAGGTCTGCCGTGTGCTAATCACTGAAACTATCCTCTAGACCACCAAGGGACTGAGGCTGACCCAAAGGCTAGAAAAGCAACTGCAGGTGAAGTTTTGAGTTTAATTTTATTACACAGGAGAGAACCCACATAGTCACAGTGAAAAAAAGGCAATCCAAAAAGACACAGACAAAAAAATAGGAGTAGACACAGAGAGTTCAGAAATGCAGACAAGTCCAAAGGGTAATGCAAATTACAAACTCAAGCAGTCCAGGGTCAAAGCACAAAAAGGCAAAGTTCAAACAATTGCATTCCAAACACAAGGTACTTGCAGAAGCGCTGCTGAAGACTCAGCGAAGACAAAGCAAAAGCCCAGGCTTTAAATACTGTGGGATAATTGGCTAAACAGATCACATGATGAGCTAACGGAGAACAGGTCAGATTGATAATTGAGCAGCAACGAATGGGCAAAAAATAACCACAGAAAAAATAATCAGTAATGACGACCTCTAGTGGTCAACACAAAAAGTTCAACATTGTGACAAATCCAGCCACATGGCTGTGGTCAGTGTGGGAAATCCTTCAGGCACGTGTTCTCTCTTAAGAGACACCAGACTCTCCATAGCAGCCCCACGCTGGAGAGAAAGCACACCAGTACTCTCAGTGTGGAAAGACTTTTAGAACCGTGGCACGTCTTAGAGTTCAATGCTCTCGGTGTGGAAAGGCTTTTAGAACCGTGGCACGTCTTAGAGAGCACCAGGATGTGAATAGTCAAGAAAAGATGCATCAGCATGGACTATGAAGAGACAAGCTTCACCAATGGCCACAGTTCCCACAGGAGAAAAGCCCTATCTGTTCCCACAGGAGAAAAGCCCTATCCACCAGAGTGAGCTCCAACCTCACTGTGCACAGGTTCACACTGCCCTGGTAGCTACGTTTTGAAGGTGCTTGCTTACAGTATTAGTGGGCTAGCTCACTCATTTCTAAAGGGATTGGCGTCATTTTCTAGAAGGAATGTAAAGTCGGACTTCTCTTTTAAAAACACTGAACTATGAATAGATCTGTCATTAAACAATTGGGCTCAGATTTTTGCTATTGAAATTGATCACTGTTAACACTGTTAAAAAACAAAAACATATCAACAGTAATGTACTTATGGGCTGCGTGATGATCAGACCTGTCATCATTAAACAAACAGGTCTAGACTATGGAACATGAAAAGTGTGGAGGTGTTGAACTGATTTCCTGTCAGTTTCAACAGATTTTGTTATTTAAACTGATACATGCATTTAAAAAACATCAACAGTCAAGTACTTGTAGTGAGCTCTATTATGATCAGAACAAGTAGGCCTGCAGTAAGCAGTAAAGTGCAGAGGAGTTTAATTGATTTCCTGACAGTTTGATCAGAAGCTGGCCAATAACACACACACACACACACACACACAAACACACACACACACACACAATCAGAGAGCTGAATAGTGAGCGGAGAAGGAAACCCAAGCTGGTTGAGCTCACACACACACACACACACACACACACACACACAGTGTTGTGAGTGTGGGAAAAGCTTTGGTGGTCAAACTCAAGTGAAGACCCAGCAGAGGATCCCCAGCAGGGAAAAGCCCTAGATATCTGTGTCCTGCTTGTGGCAAGAGTTTCAGGAGCTGCTCCCAGCTCTGCATCCATCAGAGGAGGCCCACTGGAGATAAAACACACCAGTCTTCTCTCTCTCTCAGATTGGAATGAAGGGCCTTTGGCACCTTGGCTTCTCTTCAACTGCACCAGAACTTGTCCTGTGGAGAGAAGTGCTCCCAATGCAGAACTTGTCCAAAGAGCTTCAGCAGCCCAGCCAGTCTCTGTGTTCACCAGGTCATCCGTTCCTACAGGAGAGAGAGAAGCCACCCCAGTGCTGGGAGTGCATGAGGACTTGAAGGTCCGTCAGCGGGTCCATCCGGGGGAAAAGCCTCATCAGTGCTCTGTGTGTGCCTGTGCCTGTGGACAAATAGCTCATCTGAATGCAAACTACAAGATTCACTCCGCACAAGACAGGCGTATGGTATCCCACAATGCATCTGATTCCTCTCAGTTCCATCAGATGTTGTTATTGATACTGGTCACTTATGTGATGGAACAAAACAAGCAAATGAAATGTCTACAGGGCCTTGAATAGATCATTAAACAATTAGAATCAGATTTTGACATTTAAATTGATCACTGCTACATGGTTTATCTGCAGTAATGTAATAATGCAGACAGCTTTACAGGTTTTTCAATTGCTTACACATATTTTCAAAGCTCTGTGTGTTTTTATCAAAAGTTTACAGACAAATCCATTAACTGCTCACACAAAATGCCAAATGCCTCGCATCTCCTGCAGAATCAAACACTGATTTCAAATTCTTATAAACTAGTGCTGTCAATGAATTTAAAAAAATAATCCAATGAATTAACTGATAATCAAATTAACATATAATAAACACCACCAGCTGTCTTTGAAATGTTCTTGCGCATGGTGAACTTCTGCGTAGTGATTTGTATGCTTTACGTGACCTTAGAAGAGAAAAGAGACCAAAGACCATTTACCGCAGGTTAGGCAGTAGTCTGCAGCAGCTGCAGACTGTCTGTGCAGACTGTGTTTCTAATTGCGTGTCAAAGCCCAGTGAGGAAGGTGTTGGCGGGTAGCGTGACGTGTGCGTCTGCATGATTCATTTGTGTTAAAAAAATAATAACTTGATCAAACTTTTACATTAATTATGTTTTAATGTGTTAACATTGACAGCACTATTATAAACACATCTCAAACGCAAGCTTTTGTCTCACATCATACACACTTTTATCATATTACATTATAATAAATATTTTCACTTTATCAGATTACATTATAATAAATATATTCACGTTATCATATTATTATAATAAATATATTCACACACAAGAAAAACAAGACAACAAAAATTATTTACTACCACATGTAGGTGGACACAAATACTGTAAAAAAGCTGACTTTTCCAAATAGAGTGTGTGTGTGTGTGTGTGTGTGTGTTTGCGAGTGTCTGTGCATGCTCTTGACTGTAATATTGTCATGATATTGTCCCTGATCAAAACTCGTAAGTTGACCTTTGGGCAGTTCATAGGCCTGTCCTATGGCAATGACTGGTTGGTGTTCAGTAAAGCAGTGAGTGTTTGCATACATGAGGAGTGTGTGTGCAGCACTGGGGAATAAGTGTGGAATCTCTGACAGGTTGTGTGTGAGGACAGAAAACAAGACACTTCCTCACAGATTTCTGTTTGTTAGGTATGGAGGTGTGTGTTGTGTTTTGTGTGTTGGGTATGGAGTTGTGTGTTGTGTTTTGTGTGTTAGGTATGGAGTTGTGTGTTGTGTTTTGTGTGTTGGGTATGTAGGTGTGTGTTGTGTTTTGTGTGTTGGGTATGGAGTTGTGTGTTGTTTTGTGTGTGGAGGTGTGTGTTGTGTTTTGTGTGTTGGGTATGGAGTTGTGTGTTGTGTTTTGTGTGTTGGGTATGGAGTTGTGTGTTGTGTTTTGTGTGTGAGGTATGGAGTTGTGTGTTGTGTTTTGCAAAAAGGGTTTGACAAAATTGAAAACTGTGTGAAGGGCCCAGAATTAGTTAGTTCTAGTGTAGAGTTACAGTTTGCAGTTGTGTTATGGAGTTATGGCATCTGAGTGACAGGTTCAGAAACTGTGACACATGTAAAGATGTTGTGCGTAAGCCGTTAAAAAATAAACTGTAGTATGAATAGATCATCATGATCAATAAACAAGGTATTATTTAAGAAATTGAAGGCCTGCATACGAGCATGAAGTTAACAGTCTGATCAGATGTTTCTGATATCGTTTCCTGATGTGTGTTGTAAAAAATCCAAGTGATGTCTACAGTCACCTCTACTGCTCCAAATAGACCTCTTCCATCTGCCCAGCTGTATTACTGATAAGGGAACTGATAAGGGAACTGACAAAGAATTGGACCGATAAGCAGGACTAACGACGGCATCAATATTGATCAAACCTGATCAATTCCCACCCCGAGTTGTCTGTCATGATGGACGCAAAAAACGTCTGGTTTTGAAGTTTTATTGCCGGGCGACTCCTCTGTCAGGACAGCCGCAAAAGGGAGAAAAAGTTACACAGAGAAAAACAAATGAGTCAACCATTACAGCGTTAAAAAGTCACACAAATAGAAAACAAATGAGTCAACAATGGAATCAGTCATTACAGCGTTAAAAAGAACATAACATGGCGTACCTAGTGGAAACACAGCAAAAAGAAAATAACATCAGGCATAACGTTAGCCAGCCGTGCCACAACTCCTGCCAAACACACCAGGGAATCACACCTAACATTTCTGATCCCAAATACAACATCCAGTCCATGACAAGTCTGCTTGCTGCAGCAGCTGATGAGCAGATATTTAGCACTAAATCAGGATGCACTTTCCCTGTTTCAGCTGCATCCTGCACACTTCCATCCTCCAGCCTCACCCCTCAGTGACAGGTGCACAGTTTGTACATTCCCCCCTTGTTATAGTTTCTTCATAGTGGGGTGCTGTAGCTCACTGGACTAAGGTGCCATAAACCCGGGGTCCTGGGTTTGAGTCCGACCCAAGGTCATTTCCTGATCCTTCCATCACTCTACTGTCCAATCAGAATAAAAGCAAACAGACCCCAGATATCTTTATTTTTATGATTGATATTATATCTACATACACACACACATACATACCCCTTAATTTTCTTTGGGATAACAATATATATATATATATATATATATATATATATATATATATATATATACCTTAACTAGCTGCAGCATGAGCATATTACCAATAGAAAAGAAAATGGAATTAGCAAATATGGAAAAAGAAAACAGGAACAATTCCTGTCAGTAAGACTTCTGCCACACCACACCACAACCCCTGATATGTTTTGTGGAAATGAACAAGCAAATTGTAGTTCAGAAACTAGAACAGAATTGTGTCCAGGAGCACCACCATAATTTTATCATCTGTTCCTTGGCCCAATACCCACATTGTCCGAAAACTTCATCCAAAGTTATCTTGCTCACAGACAAACACACAGACAAACAGCAGTGAAAACAAAACCTCCTTGGCAGAGGTAATTAGGCACTGGTGGGGAAATTCAGAGAAGCTGTAAGGCTGTCTGTCTGCTGTGTGGCTCTCCTGTTCCTACAGGATCTGTGTGTCCTGCGGTTCTCATGTTGTCCACAGGTCCTCCACCAGGAGGCGCTCCTGCTCCTGTAGGATGGTGTAGAAGGCCAGTTTGCCCTGAGCTCCAGCTGAGTGCAGACGCACATAAAGGGCCCTCATTCTGGCCTGGCTGGTGGGAGCAGCACTGATGGTGGAGTAGCTCTCCTGGCTGATGACTCTCTGGGAGAGGAGTCTGTCTGCTATGGGCATCACCTCCGTCACCCTGCTGATGATCTGGGACCTGTGCTTATCCACAAAGGCAGCTGCCTCTTGACTGCCAACCTGTCTGGACATCCTGCTGGGCTGCTGGTAGTCCTCTCTGCGGATCTGGACACTCCAGATGGGCTCTGTGTCCTCAGAGCTGAAGACTTCCATATGAAATGCTTCTCCTGGGTGCTTTGTGTAAATCTCAAAGTAGTTGCTAGTGGAGACCCTCTGCAGGTTTATTTCCTGAGGCTGGATCACAGACAGGCATGATGTCGTCAGACAGACTTTGACTTCCGGCGGGAGTGGGCCCACTGCGCCAGGCTTGTCAACCCACACCCCCTTGTGCTTTTCTTTCTCACGGATTTTCTCAATGTGAGACGGGTCGTTTGGCACCACATAGACGTGGAGAGTCAGGGGAGTGGTGCGGGTGCAGAAGAGCAACAGCTCACAGCAGACTTTAGGATAGAAAAGATGGATTACATAATACACCACCCCCAAAAGAGAGAAGGAGGGGTGGAGAAGCCTAGCGTGGTGTCGGGTTAGTTCACACTCCTCCACACACACTCCACTGTCCTGCCCATGCAGAACCTTCACAGCATCACACACAGACGCCTCAGAATCCCCCAAATAGAGGAAATGGGGCAGATGGATCTCCTCCAGCTCTCCTGATATGAGCTTGATGTCCATCAGAGGACCAGCTGGTCTGATCTGCATGTGGGCCAACTGTTCAGCATAGACATTCCAGTCTGTGAAGCGGTACTGGAGGGAGACTGGACCAGCACATGACCAGCGCAGACGAGACACTGTGCACTCATAGCTCCCTGCAGGAGAGCTCAGGCTGTAGGTGGAGACTCTCTTCTCTGAAGAGACTTCAGGCTTCACTGGTACCCAGCTGGAGTCTGGAACTTCAGCACAGGACGAACAACTCTTGTGCTGGTCATCAGTGCGGAGATCCTCCCTTTAAGACACACACACACACACACACAATTTCTATTGTCACATTTTAATGCGTCTATCGTTGTGCACATTTTCAGATGCATATTACCACTAATTCATTGCAAATACTGTAGCATCATTAGTTTCAATAATTAAATGTCAATAATAAAAAACAGTTTTCACTGTATTTTGGTTGTGCTACAACTGATCATCTATCAACATTTCAATATGACCATCAACACAGGAGAAACTGTGATTTCAGTTGACTTAGTGAGAGACAGAGAGAGTGTTTTCGTGCGCACATGTGTGTGTGTGTGTGTGCGTGTGTGTCTGTGTGTGTGCTGTTGTCCATCAAACTCACTGGGGATTGTCCAGAGAGAGAAGACCTGCAGTATCTGATGACTGGGAGATGCTAGTAGGAGCTGCCACTGCTGATGGACTCTCCTTTCTGAAAGTGCCACCATCATACCTAGAAGACAAACAAAAACACAAGTATTACCCATTAAGCCATCATGGTCTGGCCCAGAGGTGGGCCACACATTGCACAACGAATCATTCATAATTACATGTATTAACTTCATACTTTCAGAGGTTTGGTAAACTTAGTCATTTTTGGTCCCATCCATTCATATTGCATCCCTACTCAAGGGACACTTACATATTATGGTATAGATTTACATATGGTAAACATTTGACCGTATAGCCATTTTCTTTGGTTCATTTATGCATACATACATAGATTTCTATACATACAGCTCTGGAAGAAACTGACCAATGTTTTTGGCACACAGAATGCTTTTCTCTGGAGAGGAAACCTCCACTTGAGGTTCGAGCTCACCCAGGGCACCACTGTTATCCATTGCGGGCCAATGTGTGGCTCACCTCTGAGCCAGACCAGTTTTGCTCAGTGGGACAGTAATTCAGCAAAAGAAGAGGGTGACCACCGAAAAAGAGAGTGGGTTAGAAAGGAGAGAGGAATGAAAGATGGAGTATCAGCACTGCCAGACTGAAATGTTGAAGTACTGAGCCAAAGGCTCAAAATGATTGCTTTTGGAAAAAGTCTTTTCCAAGCCATTCAGCTTAAGATTCCACTCAGTTCACTTCTAAAAGCCTCTCAAACGAATAATCAACACACAACCCATTGCGACCAAACATGTCATTCAAAGGGAAAACGTCACAAAACAGTCCATAACATTGAGCCAGATAATGTTGGGGCCGAGCCCAAGGACAACCTGCTAATGAGGCCTGATGGGTCAGAAAGGGACTGTAGGACTCTATATGCAGGTTACAGTGAATGAACAACTGTCTCCCAGTGAGACAGACTGCATGAGAGACAGAGGGCTTTTATTCTGACATCAGGAACAGCAGCGAGAACAAACACATTCACACATTTGACACATTGCAGCACAAACAGTAAGGGTGGAGCTAAAAAGTCCAACACCACTGGTCTAATCAGAAGCATTTTGGAGATTGGCGTCTGACTGCACCAATAGAGATGGCTGCACATTCACACTCGTATTGGCATTGCAGCCTGTCGGATTTGGATTTACACGGAAACATTTGTCATTAAAAACAAACAGAGAATTCTGGAAGAGACATATGGATGAAAAGAGCAAAGAGAGGAGGAATGAAGGAGGAGAGAAAGAGAGATGTGGGCTGAGGCTGAAGGATACAACCAAACACCTATGAGGAGTAAAAGATGAGAAAGGGCTTGAACACATTTCTGTCACACCATTTCAACACTACCCCTTTCAGAGAGATAGAACAAGAAAGGAAAGCAGAGAGAAAGGAGAAAAAGAAAAGAAATGAAGAAAGAAAGATGAGAAGTCAGGAGCTGAAGAGTGAGAAAGAGAATAGGGTGGAAACAGACACAGAGAGGGTGGGCAAAAACAAAAGAGAAATCCCATCCATAGATATACTGACACAGACATCCATAGATATATTACCAGCATATATGTTCATATATCACTTTCCCCTATGGGCCTATAGATATACTGACATAGACATCCATAGATATATTACCAGCATATATGTTCATATATCACTTTCCCCTATGGGTCCATAGATATACTGACATAGACATCCATAGATATATTACCAGCATATATGTTCATATATCACTTTCCCCTATGGGTCCATAGA
>PYXC01001317.1:72500-128737 GCA_015244755.2 Tenualosa ilisha
ACACTCTCTCATTCACAAACAGACAAAATCCACCCTCTGCAACAAACACACTCTCTCCGTCTCTCTTTCTCTCACACACAATCCACCCTCTACAAAACACACACACACGCATACACACACACACTCTCTCTCTCTCACACACACACACAAAACACATCCACTTCAACGCACACACTCTCTCATTCGCACACAGACAAAATCCACCCTCTGCAACACACACACACACACTCTCTCTCTCTCTTTCTCTCACACACAGACACAATCCACCCTCTACAACACACACACTCTCTTATTCCTTCACACATAGACGCAATCCATACTCTACAGCACACACAATCCCTCTGTCTCTCACACACACAGACATAATCCACCCTCTACAACACACACACACACTCTCATTCACACACACACACAAAATCTCTCCCCCCTAACAGTCTCTAATACACATGCCTGCTCTCCACACATGTACTCACATACACACTCTTCCTCTTTTCCACACACACACACACACACACATAGACAAAATCTACTCTTTACAACACAGACACACAAACACACACACTCTCATTGACACACACGGACACAATCCAGGCTCTACAACACTCTCTCTCTCACTCTCTCTCTCACACACACACACACACACAGAAAAAAACATACTCTGCAACACACTCTCCTTCTCTCCTCTCTCTCTCTCTCTCTCTCTCACACACACACACACACAGAAAAAAACATAGTCTGCAACACTCTCTCTCTCTCTCTCTCTCACACACACACACACAAAAACAAAACCCACCTCAACAACACACACTCTCCTTCTCTCTCTCTCTCGCACACACACACACAGAGAAAAAAAACATCATCTACAACATACACTCTCCCTCTCTCGATCTCTCTCTCTCACATACACACACACACAGACAAAATCCACCCTGTACAACACACACACTCTTCCTCTCTCACACACACAGACACAATCTCCTTCACACACACAATCATACACACAAAACAATCTCATCCTCTACAACATACACTCTCCCTCTCCCTCCTAACTGGCTCTAACACACATGTTCACTCTCTAGACATGAACTCACATACACACTCTCCCTTTTTTCCACACACACACACACACACACACACACACACACACACAAACAAATCCCATCCTCTATAACAGACACTCTCTCTCTCCCTCCAAACACTCTCTAAGGGTTGGAATTCACTTGTTGCATATGTGTACATCATGGCTGCCGTGTGTATTCTGCAGTTGTTCGGTCGTTCGGCAGCTGTTTGTTGTGTCGGTCGCGGACATCGTCACAAGCAAACATGACGCATCCAGAAGATGCAATACTGACAAGAAAGTAGGAGGCGATTGTGTGAAAAAACAGTGACCACACACACACACACACACACACACACACACACACACACACACACACACACACACCACCTCCAATCGTGGTCATGCTTCTTTTTCTGCCGCCGTCTTAACAGAAGCGAAACGATGTTCCAGTGTCTCCATGTTGTTTGTTTACATGAGCACGTGATACCTGTCATACCCACTTTTGCCTGATTTCCAGATCTGATGTTACTGTGGTCTGGCCCAAGTGGAGACCTCCACTATCGTGTGTTTTGACTGAGTAATGCTGCAGCAAGTCTGCACACAGGACACAGCGGGACGCAGGAGGGTGCATACACTTACGTTTGGTCTAACAGCAAGTCAATTCCAGCCTTATCATCTCTATTGATACCAACTGTTCTTACACCTCTGAGTTCAGTTCTGTACTAGACTGTTTGAACCTGACTCTCTGTACTAGACTGTTTGAACCTGACTCTCTGTACTAGACTGTTTGAACCTGACTCTCTGTACTAGACTGTTTGAACCTGACTCTCTGTACTAGACTGTTTAAACCTGACTCAGCATGTGGATTTTACCACCCATAATCAAGGCCACACTCTCCACCTGATTTGCTCTACTGCTCTCTGTAACATTTCTGTCTCTGGTTCTTTCTCTGGCATCTCTGATCCCAAACTCATTGATTGTAGTTTCTATATCACCACTCCCACTCCCCCTCCCTACCGTGACATTAGGTCTGTTGACTAGAACCTCCTTGCTCCCTCTATACAAACATCAGCCCTGTCTGAGCTACACAACAACCTCTCCTCCCTTCACAGTCTGGTTGCTACGTCTAACAACACCCTCTCCAGTCTGCTTGATCACCAAGCCCCTTGGAAAGAACAGACATGTCTCTGCCACCCGCTCATGTCCCTGGTACACCCCTCAGCTCAGAGTAATGAAGGCCACTGGCCGCCATCTTGAGCATCTGTAGAAGAAGACTGGGCTCACTGTCCACTCTATGCTAGACTCTGAACACATCCAGAAGTACAGGGATGCCCTAAACACTGTCTGTTCTAACTACTATTCTTCTAGCACACACAGCTCTACGTCTAGGCCAAAAACACTCTTCAGGACTGTTGAGAAACTCCTTAAACCCCCCACACCAGACTGCCCCAAGACTGCTGAACAGTGCCAGACTTTCCTCACTGCCACCTGTTGGTCTGTGGTCACATACATACATACACACACACACCTTCTCAATCTACCAGTGTTACTGATCCCAGTTATTCTGTGATCTACAAACACAAACACAAAAACATGCGCACACACACACACACACACACACACACATACACACAGTAGCATCCGAGACTACTGAGATGAGGTGCTAGAGGGGTTGTGTATATTGACACTAGTGAAGTGTAAAGTGCAGTTACACACACACACACAAAAATGCACGGACGCAAACACACACACAGGCAGCCCTGACTACTGAGATGAGGTGCTAGAGGGGTGAAGTGTAAAGCGCAGTTACACACACAGACACACACACAAACACACACACACAGACACACACACACAAACACACACACACACACACACACACACACACACACACACACTCACTCACCTCCACTTCTCTTTCTCTCTCACACAGTTTCTTTCTTTCACACACACATTACTGCCCACATTAAGTCTTAAAAGCTGACTGTGCATCTCACCTGTTGTGGTGACAAGCAAACAAAAACAAACAAACAACAAACACCACACACACACACGCGCGCGCGCATACACACACACACACATGCACACATGCATGCGTATACACACACACACACACAAAAACTGCTACATTAAATGATGCTTACTGTAGCTCCTCCAGTTGGCAGTTTTGATGACAAAGACCAGAACATAAAAGTTCCACTCCTGAGTCTCCCAGCAGCTTATTGTAACTCAGCTCCAGCACTCTGAGACTTGAGGAGTGTGAGGTCAGAACAGAGGCCAGATAGGAACAGCTCTTCTCTGTCAGATTACACCACTGCAGCCTGAAAAAAGAATGTTAGATCTGAGCATCAATTACCAAACATGTACACAATACACACACTAGCACTCTCTTACACACTCTCTCTTACACTCTCTTACACACTCTCTCTTACACTCCCTTACACACTCTCTCTTGCACTCTCTTACACACACTCTCTCTTGCACTCTCTTACACACTCTCTCACAGTCTCCTTTTTTCACACGCAAATTTCTGCTCACATTAAGTGTTAAAAGCTGACTGTCATCTCACCTGTTGTGGCGACCAACAACCTAACAAACACACACACTCACACACTTTTTCAATCTACCAGTGTTACTGCTCCCTGTTGTTCTGTATCTACACACACACAAACCAACACACAACCTCCTCAATCCACATTATCTCCTACTATTACAACAGTCTTCATACATTAACATACAGTCTGTTTTTCACACAGACACACACACGCACACACACCTCCACAGTCTCTTTCACACACACATTACTGCCCACATTATATATTAACACATATCCTAAATCGCTTCACCTGTTGTGGAGGCAAACACACACAAACACACACACACACACACACACAAACCTCCACACATACCTTTCCCTGCACACTCTCTCTCTCTCACACACACACACACTTACAAACAATCATACAGTCACTCCTTCCAAAAACTTTTATTTCTTTTATTATTTGGAAACATAAAAACAATTTAATTTTTTGCATCTAAACTCTTCATATACAAATACAATACAAACAATGTTGCCTTAATGTAAATAATCAGCTTAGGAAGTTTGGTGGGGATCTCATTTTTTACCCTAATCATCTGTAATAAAACCCTCCATTGCCTTATAATGGACATAAACAGGACGATGTAAGAAAAGAAAAGCTACCAATGCAATGCCATCCCATAATTTCAAACTCTAGGCGGCACACCTTGCCAAAAAACACAATTGCCATTTCTGAAAATGCCTACTACCTGCTTACTACATACTACTTGCATGCTGATCTCTGCAGAAAGCAATGTGTGGTATGCAGTACATGACAAATAGCACAGGAGTAGTGTAAGGGGCTCAATAAACTGCACCTGCAGTCCATTAATGAATGAGGCACTGGTCATGTGGTTAGTAGCCTCCTCTGCTGCTTGCATACCATGCTGCATACTGGGGGAGTAGCCTAGTGTATGGGGCTCAGTAAAGTTTGAGCCAGTCAGGTACAGCACCTGCAGTTCATTCATTCATTTGTGTGGGGCCTGGGCAGTAGTGTGTGTTGCACTGTGTACTGGGGCACATGCAGTATGTAGCACAGCAGTATGTCATTTCAGAAACTGTCCTTAAGTGCACTGACAGGCAAAATCTGGGGGTCTGGCTCACAGACTAGGGGAAATGTGACGGTTGCCATTGCAATGCACATATTGAATAGATGAACAAGTAACCTTGAGTGGTTAACAACACCAGTGGGTTAATACTGGGCTGACTCAACGTCTTAAATTTACCTTTTCAATGTTATCGGCTCAACGGGTGAAAGGAGACCAGCTATCTGACTGGTTAGCTTTCAGCACTGAACTGAACTGAGGCGTGAAGTGAGACGAGGTGGGGCAGAGCAGGGTGGCTGGGTCAAAATGAAGCGCTCTGATTGGTCGAAAGCACTCACAATTTAGATTCTCTGCCTGAGCCCGACCCCGACCGGAACGTGGGCTAATCTATGTATTATTTATTCACCGATATGAAGCTGTGATAATCTGTAATGTCATAGCCTATGCATTATAGCAAAGCAGCATAACAAATTATACAGTGATCACACATAAGGAATCTGAACATCTTTGTTATAATTGGGCAACACTACGGAGCACAGTCTGCGCACACGTGAGCACCTCCACACCACTCGTCAGCATCAAACTTGACCTGCTGCGCTCTGTGCAGAACAAGTAAAATAGAGCTTGGTAATGTGATGGAAAATAGGCTACAACATCACTACCTACCAGACTCAAATGAAGGGTGTGCATGGGCAAGGGGTGGGTCAGGTTTGACAGCACAATGTCGTGTGCGTGCGTGCGTAATGTGCATGTGTGTGTCAGAGGGAGAGTAAAAAGAGGCAGAATAGGAGAAGTGTGTGTGTGCGTGTGTGTGTATATGTGTGTGTGTGCTTGTGTTTCTGTGTGAGAGAGAGTGATAAGAAGCAAAAAATGAGGTGTGTGTGTGTGTGTGCTTGAGAGAGAGAGAGAGTGTACTGAGAGGCAGAATAGGAGGTGTGTGGGGGGTGGGGGGTGGGGGGGGAGTGTGAATGACGAGCGGCAGAATAGGAGGTGTGTGTGTGTGTGTGCGCGTGTGTGTGTATAATAAAAGGCAGAATAGGAGTGTGTGTGTGTGTAAGAGCGAGAGAGAGAGAGTGAGTGTAATGTATACAATATTGAGAACATTGAGACCATATACAATATTGAGAACATTGAGACCATATACAAGATTGAGAACATTGAGACCATATACAATATTGAGAACATTGAGACCATATACAACATTGAGAACATTGAGACCATATACAATATTGAGAACATTGAGACCATATACAATATTGAGAACATTGAGACCATATACAATATTGAGAACATTGAGACCATATACAACATTGAGAACATTGAGACCATATACAATATTGAGAACATTGAGACCATATACAACATTGAGTTGAATGTTGAATCTAGATTTTGTTTTTTAACATTTTTCTCTAAAAGGACATACTGACTGCATTACAAATGAGAACCGTTTCCTTCCTGGAGCTACACATCCTTAGTGCTGTGTGTGTTTTTGGAGAAACAGGCCCCGAGTGCATAGACACACACACACACACACACACACACACAGACATTTTGTCAGTCAGATGTTTGACTCTGCAGGAGTGAGCACACTTAAGGCACTGTTAAGAAACCTGAGGTTTCACTTTCTGCAAGGTCTGGATGAATCCACCAACAGTATCATGGTTGCTCTCAATTCCCATTGGGAGTTGTTCCCGCTACACATCCAGACTGAGGGTGCATTGGCTGAAATGTCTGGATGTGACTTCAGTTTTTTAATCTGTGTTTTTTATACTCTATTCTTTTCATCTGCCCTGTCTTGTGTGGTTATATGGACATATCAGCCAAATAAACTGAATCGATTGATTTGATCTACTGCTCTCAATGTCATTTCTGTCTCTGGTTCTTTCTCTGGCATCTCTGATCCCAAACTCATTGACTGTAGTTTCTATATCACCACTCCCACTCCCCCTCCCTACCGTGACATTAGGTCTGTTGACTAGAACCTCCTTGCTCCCTCTATACAAGCATCAGCCCTGTCTGAGCTACACAACAACCTCTCCTCCCCTCACAGTCTGGTTGCTACTTCTAACAACACCCTCTCCAGTCTGCTTGATCACCAAGCCCCTTGGAAAGAACAGACATGTCTCTGCCACCCGCTCATGTCCCTGGTACACCCCCCAGCTCAGAGTAATGAAGGCCACTGGCCGCCATCTTGAGCATCTGTAGAACAAGACTCAAAACACACACACACACACACACACACACACACACACTCCTACACAGAATCTCACATGAACACTCCTCTAGCACAACTACAACCTCAGATGAACACACACCTTCTCCCGCCCCTCCTACTCTCCTATTCTTCCCCAATACACCCACAATCTCCCTCGTCTCCGCTCACTCTCTCACACACACACACATAATCACACACACAATTATTTATTTGGAATAATTAAAACACAGCATCCAAATAGTCACAAAGAGCCTGTTGTGTTTCACAGTACAACTAGTAGGCCTACTTAATGAATAAATAACAGGACTAAATAACTCTACATTATCAGTAGTAAAAAATGCAAATACTGGGGGTCAAATGTCTATACTTAGTTAAGGATAGAGATGGCACCATCTTTACCACACATGCAAGCTACCTATTACTGCACACACAGAGCAGTATTTGGGTGCATGACACACACACAGGCAAGCACACGCACACATGCACGCACACACACACACACACACACACACAACCTCCTCACTCTACCAGTGTTGGTCTGCTCCCTGTTGGTCTGTGTGCCTTTCTCTCTGTGTGTTCCAGGGTGGAGCTGTGGCACAGGTGAGGCTGGTCACCTGATCAGTTTACCTGCACTCTATAAGGGGTTACCTGGCAGGGGTTCAGCGTTCCGTCTCTCCGTGTTCAGCACGCGTCACTTGTAAACTTGGTCACTTGGTTGTCTGTACTCTGACTGCCTTCTGGATTCTGGCCCTGTTGCCTTAACTGTGTTTTGGAGTTTGTCTGTGTGTCTCCTGCTTTGTTCTCAAAGTAAAACACCTTGATGTGCTACTTCTGTCTCTGCAATGATCACACCACCTAGTGGATTAGGGGGCAGAGCTTTGAACTGCTGTGCCAGAGACCCAGGTTTGATCCCCAGGCAGTCCTGACAATAACACATGATTTATTCTGCCCCTGCTCGTGTGTGCGTGGGTGCAAGGCTACAAGCTCGGCAGATAGCTAACAGCTTCTCAAAGTAGGATGCCACAATTGTCTTCAGACCTTTACTTAAGATGTACTGTAAAACTGCAAGCAAACATACAAAATATACCTTAGTTACATTGGTATCTGAAAGGTATTTGCAAATAACATAATGTGTAACATAATACACAGAAATGGGTAGAAAATAAAGTCTTAGCTTAAAGCTAACGTCTACAGAAAAACCTATTATAAGGCTAGCGGTTAGCATTTCACAACCAACTCAAGAAATGAAACACAATTTCAATCACTAACTAATGTCCACATCCTAGACAGTCTCAATTTGAACCCACACACCAGCGGAACACAAATTCACTCACAGGCAAATGTCCTTTGGCCATGCATGCAGAGAAAGAAAAAACCTCCACTGCTTTGCTTCTTCATAAGACCTAACTGACTACGGCAACCCAAAAGTACAAAAATATTGTGCTACTGCGGCACATTATGGCCACTAGAGGTCTCCCTTATTCCATATTAACAGTGAAACGTCAGTTTATTATGACCGCCGCTAGCGAAAGCGGTCATATTGGTGTTGCTGCACGTTTTTTCCCTTTTTTTTTTTTTTCACCGATTTTCCGTCAACGATTCCCGGGACACTGAATCTCAGGGGGAGATGAATGTTTGTAGGCATGTAGCCCTAGAAGTTTGTGAGCGAATATGAGCTTTTGGCCCCCAAGGGCCCCCCCCCCACTGTGCCAGTGTCCGTCAAAGAGGGGGAGACCGGCAAAAGTTTTCGCTGAATAACTCGATGAACCTTTCACCCAACAACATGAAATTTTTGTAATATGTCGGTGTTACAGAGACGTATCGACCCAGCCCATAAACACTCACGTGAAGCATAGCGCCACCTAATGATATGGGTAAATGCAAAAATTGGGATTTTGAGTTGGCAATATCTTGGACCGAGAAGCTGGGAACTGCGCAAAATATGTCATGCACGATCACCCTAAAGACTTCTAAAACCACAGCACAAGCCATGAAATTTGGACCATAGGGGGCGCTGTAATTGCAGAAAATGTCATTTTGCCTATTATCTAGAGAATGCTAATGTTTACAGCAATTTTCTTTTTATTGTGAAAACTACTGACGCTCACGCATGGAAAACACTGGTCGACGCCCACTTCCAACGAAAACGGTTTACGTGAAATTTTAACATTGCCAAAACGAATCTGAACGAACTCGTCATAGGCCGTTAATGTGAATCTCACCAAATTTGGTATACGTCATCTACAGACAATGCTGACAAAAAGTTATCAAAGGATTTATCTTGAGATAAATTGTTTCGAAGTTACACGTCAATGAACATTGAACACGTAGCTTAAAATTCTTTAAAAGTACATATCTTGGCTTTTAATTGCTCAAATTTGGTCAAACTTGGCATGCCATCTCTAAACTGCTTTTTTGTCATGTGTACTAAATTTTGTGACATTTCGTCATAGGGGGCGCTGTTTATCGCCGAAGCTAGGTGTCAAAAACCAGT
Source organism: Tenualosa ilisha (assembly GCA_015244755.2). Lineage (NCBI taxonomy): Eukaryota > Metazoa > Chordata > Actinopteri > Clupeiformes > Clupeidae > Tenualosa > Tenualosa ilisha. Next base: position 81,894 of record PYXC01001317.1, read on the forward strand.
TTTTGTTAAATAACTCGTTAACATTTTTGCCCAAGATAACGATTTTGTGTTAGTATGTTGGTGTTACAGAGACGTATCGACCCAGCCCATAAACGCTCACGTGAAGCAAAGCGCCACCTAGTGATTAGGGTAAATGCAAAAATTGGGATTTTGAGTTGCCAATATCTTGGGCCGAGAAGGTGGGAACTGCACGAAATATGTCATGTACGATCACCACAAAGACCTCTGAAACCACAGCACATGCCATAAAATTTGGTCCATAGGGGGCGCTGTAATTGTAGAAAATGTCATTTTGCCTATTATCTAGAGAATGCTAATGTTTACAACATTTTTTTTTTTATCGTGAAATCTATTGAACCTCACGCATGGAAAACACTGGTCGACGCCCACTTTCAACGAAAACAATTTACATGAAATTTGAACATTGCGAAAATGAATCTGAACGAACCCGTCATAGGCCGTTAATGAGAATCTCACCAAATTTGGTATAAGTCATCTGCAGACAATGCTGACAAAAAGTTATCAAAGGATTTATCTTGAGATAAATTGTTTCGAAGTTACACGTCAATGAACATTGAACACGTAGCTTAAAATTTTTCAAAAGTACATATCTTGGCTTTTAATTGCTCAAATTTGGTCAAAGTTGACATGCCATCTCTAAACAGCTTTCTTGTCATGTGTACTAAATTTTGTGACATTTCGTCATAGGGGGCGCTGTTTATCGCCATATATAGGTGTCAAAAGACCTATATATATATATATATATTTATTTTTATATAATACTCCATACAAGACAATCTTATGACTACCATCTCTACACAAACACCAAGTGGCAAGAGTTCAAATTAACACATGTAGGCTACATACATACTATGACAACACCTACCCTTTCATAAATCACTCCTACACACTACAAAATCACACACAATCTCATTCATTCAAAAAACACATCCATACCCACTTCCAAGACATAATTTCCAATCTAATTCCCACCTCACAACACTGTTCTACCACACACTTGTCATGCCAACAGTTCTCACATTTCAATACATTGCGGCGGTCATACCATGTATCGCTATGCGGTACATCTAGTTATTTCTCACCTTTAATGATTCACACCATATTACATTCATTCTGACTATTGCTGTTTAGTTTAGTGCTGCTTCAATATTAACCTTCATCAAGTTTTCATCTCACTTCATGGCACTGGATCAAACAAGCCTGCCAACTCTTAGCTCTCTGTCACTCACTCACTCAACATACACACACAACCTCCTCAATATACCAGTGTTACTGCCTCTTCTCACCTCCACGCCTCTTTCTTTCACTCACACATCTCACACATTACTGCTCCTGACAGCTGATTGCATGTCTGCCAGTTCTCTCCACCTGTTGTGGAGACACACACACACACACACACACACACACACACAATCCAAACATTTTACCCTGACGCAAAATTTCACATAAACACTCCTCTAGCAGAACTACAACCTCAGATGAACAAACACTTTGTGATGCTCACCTATACACACACTCTCTCACATACACGCAAACCATACTCACACAGACACACACTCCCTCTTTTCCTTGTACGCCAGTCCTTCTCAAATAGTGGGGTGCGGTGCGATGCCACGGGGGGCGTGTACGACCATGGGCAACATGCTTTTCTTTTGCCGTACTAGAACAAAGTGGAATTGCACTCATTGTCAGAGTGTGTGCAGGGAGTATTAGCTCTATGGTGTAGGGTTTTTTGCACTGAGCATGCTCACACACAGCAAAGAGCAGGAGATATGAAGTGCAGTGAAGAAACCCCTAAGAGACACCACAGAAAAATATTTAACAGGGATGAAAAGAAAGGCGGAGAGGGACGGAGGTAATGAGACAAACGAAAGTCACCTGAAAGCCAAGATGAGGAAATATGACGAAGCGTATGGAGCGCTTGGCTTCACTGTGACTACGGTGCAGAGGTACATTTATATATACATTTACATTTATATATTAGAGGTGTACTTCTAACAATTTTATAGACAAATAATACTATTTATAGTCGTGGCGGAGAGTGGGGGGCGTGAAATGTTTTCTTTTTCCTAAGGGGGGCATAACAGAAAATAATTAAGAAGCACTGTTGTAGACACACACACACTCTATCTCTCTCTCTCTCCCTCCCTCTCTCTCTCACACACACACACACACATTCACTCACCTCCACTTCTCTCTCTCTTATCCCTACACACACTCCATCATCATATGAGGAATAACCCCCTCCCCCCATACACACTCTCACACACACACACACACACAGATAGTATATGCTCTCCACACACACTTTCTCTCTCTTACACACACACACTGCACAGGAGAAAACCAATTTGAATGTCCATCAACACTCCAATGCTATACATACAAACCCAGAGCAGTTAGATGCTCAAGTCAAATACTCCATATAACCTCCTCAATTTGTGTCCACACACACACACACACACACACACACACACACACACACACACACACTCCATATAACCTCCTCAATCTACCAGTGTTACTGCTCCCTGTTGGTCTGTGTCCACACACAAACACACAGACACACACACACACACACACACACACACACACACACACACACACACTACATATAACCTACTCAATCTACCAGAATTACTGCTTTCTGTTGATCTGTGTCCACACACACACACAAACACACACACACACACACACACACACACACATACACACACACACACACACACTACATATAACCTCCTGAATCTACCAGTGTTACTGCTCCCTGTTGGTCTGTGTCCACACACACACACACACACACACACACACACACACACACACACTACATATAACCTCCTCAATCTACCAGTGCTACTGCTCCCTGTTGGTCTGTGTCCACACACACACACACACACACACACACACACATAGCCTCAATATACCAGTGTTACTGCTCTCTGTTGGTCTGTGTCCACACACACACACACACACAACGTCAATATACCAGCGTTACTGCTCCCTGTTGGTCTGTGTCCACACACACACACACACACACACACACACACACACACACACACACACACACACACACACAAAACCTCAATATACCAGTGTTACTGCTCCCTGTTGGTCTGCGTCCACACACACAAACACAACAATCCAAACACTTTCCCTTGACATTCCTCACAAAATCTCACATAAACACTCCCCTAGCACAACTACAACCTCAGATGAACACACACTTTATGATACACACACTCTCTCATGCACCCCATACTCACACATATACTCACATACACACTCACACAGTGGTTGAATCCCAATGTCCCTCCTAAGCCCTGAACCTTCAAAGACTCCATGATTGGCTGATTTATGCCAGATAAGTCTTTGAGGGTTTAGGGGTCAGGGTTAGTGGAGACATTGGCATTCATTCATTCTCACTCCCTCCCTCCCCATCTGCACCACCTCTGACACACACAAATAAATACCCACTCTCTCCCACACACAGGTCTTCACACACTTAAAACACACTTACTGCCCCCTCCACACACACAACCATATACTGCCACAACCCAGTGCCACCCAGTGCCCCTCACACACATGCAACTACCCGCCCCGACCTGACTGCAACCCACTTACCCTGAATGGGAGAATTCATTTGACTTGACTTGAATGTCATGAACATTAAGGCCAATCACACAACTGTAGGCTCCACATGCACATAACAACTAAGCCCTGAGAGAGAATGCAGCCTAACTAATCTGACACAGGCACAGCGCACACAGCAGCTCTAACACAACTCTGTCAAAGCAAACTTGTAGGCTGGATACACAAATATTCTTTCTTCAAACTCTGCTATTGGTCCATTCTTCTGTGACGTGTTGTGAGAAGCTCAACTTTCCCCTTCTCGATGTTTATCATTTAAACTGCACCGCAAGCGCCAGAGAGAGAGAGAGAGAGAGAGAGAGACAGAGAGAGAGAGAGAGAGAGAGAGAGAGAGAGAGAGAGGATGGACTGCATTTATATAGCAGTTTATATAGCTTTTCTACTCCCACAAGTACTCAAAGTGCTTTACAATGTATGCCTCACACTCACCCATTCTCACCCTCCCTACACACACACACACATACACACACACACACCTCTCTTACCTCCACTTTTTTTCTCTCTCATACAGTCTTGTTCTTTCACAAACACATTAATGCCCACATCAAGTCTTACAAGCTGACTGTGTATCTCACCTGTTGTGCTGACAAACAAAAAAGCACGCAGATACACATACACACACACGCACACACAGACACACACACACACACACACACACACACACACACACACAGACACACACACAGACACACACACACAAATGCACACACACACATTGCTAAATGATGCTTACTGTAGCTTCTCCAGTTTGCAGTTTTGATGACGTAGACCAGAACATAAAAGTTCCACTCCTGAGTCCAGCAGCTCATTGTGACTCAGGTCCAGCACTCTGAGACTTGAGGAGTGTGAGGTCAGAGCAGAGGCCAGATAGGAACAGCTCTTCTCTGTGAGATTACAGCCCTGCAGCCTGAAAAAAGAATGTTAGATCTGAGTATCAATTACCAAACATGTACACAATACACACACTAGCACTCTCTTACACACTCTCTCTTACACTCCCTTACACACTCTCTCTTGCACTCTCTTGCACACTCTCTCTTACACTCCCTTAAACACTCTCTCTTGCACTCTCTTACACACTCTCTCTTACACTCCCTTACACACTCTCTCTTGCACTCTCTTACACACTCTCTCTTACACCCCCTTACACACTCTTTCTTGCACTCTCTTACACACTCTCTCTTACACTCCCTTACACACTCTCTCTTACACTCCCTTACACACTCTCTCTTGCACTCTCTTACACACTCTCTCACAGTCTCCTTTTTTCACACGCAAATTTCTGGTCACATTAAGTGTTAAAAGCTGACTGTCATCTCACCTGTTGTGGCGACCAACAACCTAACAAACACACACACTCACACACATACCCACTTTTTCAATCTACCAGTGTTACTGCTCCCTGTTGTTCTGTATCTACACACACATAAACCAACAAACAACCTCCTCAATCCACATTATCTCCTACTATTACAACAGTCTTCATACATTAACATACAGTCTGTTTTTCACACACACACACACACACACACACGCACACACACCTCCACAGTCTCTTTCACACGCAAATTACTGCCCACATTATATATTAACACATATCCTAAATCGCTTCACCTGTTGTGGAGGCAAACACACACAGACACACACACACACACACACACACAAACCTCCACACATACCTTTCCCCACACACTCTCTCTCTCTCACGCACACACACACTTACAAACAATCATACAGTCACTCCTTCCAAAAACTTTTATTTCTTTTCCAATGTGTCCTTGTTTTTCATCCCAAAGTCACCAGATTGCATGCACAATGAGATTGTATGTCACTCGTGGGCGTCTGGGAGCCACTATCTAAATACAGGAGACTCCCAGAGCTTCAGGGAGACTTGGGATGTCTGACTATTGGACTCAACAGTGAGGGGAGCTGTAGGCCAAAGCTTCTTCACACAGCAGCCTAATAGTAGAAACAGAAATGAGGGAGAGCCAGACCTCCACTGCACTCAGGCCTTTGCAGGTGTGTAGGGTTGTTTATTCCTCCTGTATGATGAGATCAGTGAATCTAAAGAGGCACTTGGGACAAAAAACAAGGACATGTTTGAAAAGATATAACTTTAGTAAAGAGTGACTGCGTGATTGTGTCTTTGTGTGTGTGTGTGTGAGACGGTGTTGGAGTGTATAATCATATTGTGTCTCCCAGACTGAGTAAAGGCCATCTCTAAACTCTGATCTCTGGGGATGTGGGACAGTGCTAGCCTAGAAATCTAGACGTACCCTAGCAGTAGCAAATAGTTTTGGTCAGCCGGTACATCTAGCCACGCACCATAGGGACTCAGTAGGTGTGTGTGTGTGTGTGTGTGTGTGTGTGTGCTTTTTTTTGGGGGGGGGGGGGGGGGCAACACCATCAGAGTTGGAGTGTCTGTGGGGATGAGTGAGAGTAACAGCCCCCACAATGGGAACAGCACCCCTTCACCCAATCAGCCCCCACAATGCGAACAGCACCCCTTTTATACGGTGAAGCACCCAATCAGACCCCACAATGGGAACAGCACCCCTTTTAAGCACCCAATCAGCAACAGCAGGGAGAAAAATGGTAATAAACCAAACCAAAAACACACACTTACACACACACACACACACTCTCTCTCTCTCACACAGACACAATCCACCCTACAAGGCACACACCCTCTCATTCACACACACATAGACACAATCCATGCTCTACAGCACACACTCTCCCTCTGTATCACACACAGACACACACACAGACAAAATCCACCCTCTACAACACACACTCCCTCCCTCTCTCTCTCTCTCACACTCACACACACACACATACAGACAAAACCCATCATCTACAACACACACTCTCCCTCCCTCTTTCTCTCTCTCTCACACTCACACACACACACATACAGAAAAAACCCATCATCTACAACACACACTCTCTCTCTCTCCCTCTGTGTCTCACACACCCACACAGACAGACAAAATACACCCACTTCAACACACACTCTCTCTCATTCACACACACAGACAAAATCCACCCTCTGCAACACTAACACACACAAACACACTCTCTCTCTCTTTCTCTCACACACAGACACAATCCACCCTCTACAACACACACACCCTCTTATTAGTACACATATAGACACAATCCATACTCTACAGCACACACAATCCCTTTGTCTCTCACACACAGACACAATCCACCCTCTACAACACACACACCCTCTTATTCATACACATATAGACACAATCCATACTCTACATCACACACAATCCCTCAGTATCACACACACAGACAGAATCCACCCTCTACAACACACACTCTCTCATTCACACACACACAGACACACACACACAAAATCTCTCCCCCCTAACAGTCTCTAATACACACGCCTGCTCTCCACACATGTACTCACATACACACTTTTCCTCTTTTCCACACACACACACACAGACAAAATCTACTCTCTACAACACAGACACACAAACACACACACACACTCATGGACACACACGGACACAATCCACCCTCTACATCTCTCTCTCTCTTTCTTTCTTTCTCTCTCTCACACACACACACAAAAACATACTCTGCAACACACTCCTTCTCCTCTCTCTCTCTCTCTCACACACACACATACACACACACACACACACACACACAGAAAAAACCCATCATCTACAACACACTCCCTCTCTCGATCTCTCTCTCTCATATACACACACACAGACAAAATCCACCCTGTACAACACACACACTCTCCTCTCTCACACAAACAGACACAATCTCCTTCACACACACAGGCATACACACAAACCAATCTCATCCTCTACAACACACACTCTCCCTCTCCCTCCTAACGAATTCACATCCACGCTCTGCCTCTTTTCCACATGCACAAAGACACACACACACACTCAAACACATCCGCTACAACACACACTCTCCCTCTCACTCCTAACCATCTCTAATACACATGTCCACTCTCCAGACATGGACTCACATATACACTCTCCCTCTTTTCCACACACACAAAGACACACACACACAAATCCCATCCTCTACAACACACACACTCTCTCTCCCTCCTAACAGTCTCTAAGGGTTGGAATTTCCTTGCTGCAGACAATGCCTATGTGTACATCATGGCTGCTATGCGGATTCTGCAGTTGTTTATTGTGTCGGTCGCGGACGTCGTCACAAGCAAACATGACGCATCCACAAGATGCAATACTGACAAGAAAGTAGGAGGCGATTGTGTGAAAAAACAGTGACCCCACACACACACACACACACACACACACACACACACACACACACACACACACACCACCTCCAATCGTGGTCATGCTTCTTTTTCTGCCGCCGTCTTAACAGAAGCAAAACGATGTTCCAGTGTCTCCATGTTGTTTGTTTACATGAGCATGTGATACCTGTCATACCCACTTTTGCCTGATTTCCAGATCTGATGTTTCTGTGGTCTGGCCCAAGTGGAGACCTCCACTATCGTGTGTTTTGACTGAGTAATGCTGCAGCAAGTCTGCACACAGGACACAGCGGGACGCAGGAGGGTGCATACACTTACATTTGGTCTAACAGCAAGTCAATTCCAGCCTTATCATCTCTATTGATACCAACTGTTCTTACACCTCTGAGTTCAGTTCTGTACTAGACTGTTTGAACCTGACTCTCAGTACTAGACTGTTTGAACCTGACTCTCTGTACTAGACTGTTTGAACCTGACTCAGCATGTGGATTTTACCACCCACAATCAAGGCCACACTCTCCACCTGATTTGCTCTACTGATCTCTGTAACATTTCTGTCTCTGGTTCTTTCTCTGGCATCTCTGATCCCAAAGTCATTGATTGTAGTTTCTATATCACCACTCCCACTCCCCCTCCCTACCGTGACATTAGGTCTGTTGACTAGAACCTCCTTGCTCCCTCTATACAAGCATCAGCCCTGTCTGAGCTACACAACAACCTCTCCTCCCCTCACAGTCTGGTTGCTACTTCTAACAACACCCTCTCCAGTCTGCTTGATCACCAAGCCCCTTGGAAAGAACAGACATGTCTCTGCCACCCGCTCATGTCCCTGGTACACCCCCCAGCTCAGAGCAATGAAGGCCACTGGCCGCCATCTTGAGCATTTGTAGAAGAAGACTCAAAACACACACACACACACACACACACTCCTACACAGAATCTCACATGAACACTCCTCTAGCACAACTACAACCTCAGATGAACACACACCTTCTCCCGCCCCTCCTACTCTCCTATTCTTCCCCAATACACTCACAATCTCCCTCGTTTCCGCTCACTCTCTCTCTCACACACACACACATAATCACACACACAATTATTTATTTGGAATAATTAAAACACAGCATCCAAATAGTCACAAAGAGCCTGTTGTGTTTCACAGTACAACTAGTAGGCCTACTTAATGAATAAATAACAGGACTAAATAAATCCACGTTATCAGTAGTAAAAATGCAAATACTGGGGGTCAAATGTCTATACTTAGTTAAGGATAGAGATGGCACCATCTTTACCACACATGCAAGCTACCTATTACTGCACACACAGAGCAGTATTTGGGTGCATGACACACACACAAGCAAGCACACACACACACACACATATAACCTCCTCACTCTACCAGTGTTGGTCTGCTCCCTGTTGGTCTGTGTGCCTTTCTCTCTGTGTGTTCCAGGGTGGAGCTGTGGCACAGGTGAGGCTGGTCACCTGATCAGTTTACCTGCACTCTATAAGGGGTTACCTGGCAGGGGTTCAGCGTTCCGTCTCTCTGTGTTCAGCACGCGTCACTTTTGCCTTTTGTTTGGCTTTATTCCATATGACTGATTCACACCTGTCAGCATTTATGGACTGTAATTCCTTTTTTGTCCATGTGGGGTCACTAGTGGGTTTTTCATCTGCTAGTTCTCCATCTCATTTGTTATTGAGTGATTTATTGTGTTCACCTGGACTTTGCTAACATGCCTATATAAGCTACCTGTTTCTTGCTCAGTCTTGAGTTGACTACTTGGACAAAGCCTGTTTGGTGAGTTTTCACACTGTATCCTTGGCTTGCCCTTGTGTTCTTTAACTCCTGACTGCCTGATTCTGTGATCTTGCCTGCTGCTTTGGATTTGGTTGCCTTCTGGCCTTTGACTGCCTTCTGGATTCTGACCCTGTTGCCTGGACTGTGTTTTGGAGTTTGTCTGTGTGTCTCCTGCTTTGTTCTCAAAGTAAAACACCTTGATGTGCTACTTCTGTCTCTGCAATGATCACACCACCTAGTGGATTAGGGGGCAGAGCTTTGAACTGCTGTGCCAGAGACCCAGGTTTGATCCCCAGGCAGTCCTGACAATAACACATGATTTATTCTGCCCCTGCTCGTGTGTGCGTGGGTGCAAGGCTACAAGCTCGGCAGATAGCTAACAGGTTCTTAAAGTAGGATGCCACAATTGTCTTCAGACCTTTACTTAAGATGTACTGTAAAACTGCAAGCAAACATACAAAATATACCTTCGTTACATTGGTATCTGAAAGGTATTTGCAAATAACATAATGTGTAACATAATACACAGAAATGGGCAGAAAATAAAGTCTTGGCTTAAAGCTAACGTCTATAGAAAAACCTATTATAAGGCTAGCGGTTAGCATTTCACAACCAACTCAAGAAATGAAACACAATTTCAATCACTAACTAATGTCCACATCCTAGACAGTCTCAATTTGAACCCACACACCAGCTGAACACAAATTCACTCACAGGCAAATGTCCTTTGGCCATGCATGCAGAGAAAGAAAAAACCTCCACTGCTTTGCTTCTTCATAAGACCTAACTGACTACAGCAACCCAAAAGTACAAAAATATTGGGCTACTGCGGCACATTATGGCCACTAGAGGTCTCCCTTATTCCATATTAACAGTGAAACATCAGATTATTATTTCTCACCTTTAATGATTCACACCATATTACATTCATTCTGACTATTGCTGTTTAGTTTAGTGCTGCTTCAATATTAACCTTCATCAAGTTTTCATCTGACTTCATGGCACTGGATCAAACAAGCCTGCCAACTCTTAGCTCTCTGTCACTCACTCACTCAACATACACACACAACCTCCTCAATATACCAGTGTTACTGCCTCTTCTCACCTCCACGCCTCTTTCTTTCACTCACACATCTCACACATTACTGCTCCTGACAGCTGATTGCATGTCTGCCAGTTCTCTCCACCTGTTGTGGAGACACACACACACACACACACACACACACACACACAATCCAAACATTTTACCCTGACGCAAAATTTCACATAAACACTCCTCTAGCAGAACTACAACCTCAGATGAACAAACACTTTGTGATGCTCACCTATACACACACTCTCTCACATACACGCAAACCATACTCACACAGACACACACTCCCTCTTTTCCTTGTACACCAGTCCTTCTCAAATAGTGGGGGTGCAGTGGGATGCCACGGGGGGCGCGTGCGACCATGGGCAACATGCTTTTCATTTGCCGTACTAGAATAAAGTGGAATTGCACTCATTGTCAGAGTGTGTGCAGGGAGTATTAGCTCTATGGTGTAGGGTTTTTTGCACTGAGCATGCTCACACACAGCAAAGAGCAGGAGATATGAAGTGCAGTGAAGAAACCCCTAAGAGACACCACAGAAAAATATTTAACAGGGATGAAAAGAAAGGCGGAGATGGAAGGAGGTAATGAGACAAACGAAAGTCACCTGAAAGCCAAGATGAGGAAATATGACGAAGCGTATGGAGCGCTTGGCTTCACTGTGACTACGGTGCAGAGGTACATTTATATATACATTTACATTTATATATTAGAGGTGTACTTCTAACAATTTTATAGACAAATAATACTATTTATAGTCATGGCGGAGAGTGGGGGGCGTGAAATGTTTTCTTTTTCCTAAGGGGGGCATAACAGAAAATAATTAAGAAGCACTGTTGTAGACACACACACACTCTATCTCTCTCTCCCTCCCTCTCTCTCACACACATACACAGACACACACTCTATCTTTCTCTCTTACACACACATTCACTCACCTCCACTTCTCTCTCTCTTATCCCTACACACACTCCATCATCATATGAGGAATAACCCCCCCCCATAGACACTTTCTCACACACACACAGATAGTATGTGCTCTCCACACACACTTTCTCTCTCTTACACACACACACACACACACACACACACACACACACACTGCACCAGGAGAAAAGCAATTTGAATGTCCATCACCACTCCAATGCTACACATACAAACCCAGAGCAGTTAGATGCTCAAGTCAAATACTCCATATAACCTCCTCAATCTGTGTCCACACACACACACACACACACACACACACACACACACACACACACACACACACACACACTCCATATAACCTCCTCAATCTACCAGAGTTACTGCTTTCTGTTGGTCTGTCTCCACACACACACACAAACACACACACACACACACACACACTACATATAACCTCCTCAATCTACCAGAGTTACTGATTTCTGTTGGTCTGTGTCCACACACACACACATGCACACACACACACACACTACATATAACCTCCTCAATCTACCAGTGTTACTGCTCCCTGTTGGTCTGTGTCCACACACAAACACACACACACACACACTACATATAACCTACTCAATCTACTAGAGTTACTGCTTTCTGTTGATCTGTGTCCACACACACACACACACACACACACACTACATATAACCTCCTCAATCTACCAGTGTTACTGCTCCCTGTTGGTCTGTGTCCACACACACACACACACACACACACACACACACACACACACACAGCCTCAATATACCAGTGTTACTGCTCCCTGTTGGTCTGTGTCCACACACACACACACACACAACCTCAATATACCAGCGTTATTGCTCCTTGTTGGTCTGCGTTCTCACACACACTCACACACACACACACACACACACACACACACACACACACACACACACACATAACCTCAATATACCAGTGTTACTGCTCCCTGTTGGTCTGCGTCCACACACACAAACACACCAATCCAAACACTTTCCCTTGACATTCCTCACAAAATCTCACATAAACACTCCCCTAGCACAACTACAACCTCAGATGAACACACACTTTATGATACACACACTCTCACATGCACCCCATACTCACACATATACTCACATACACACTCACACAGTGGTTGAATCCCAATGTCCCTCCTAAGCCCTGAACCTTCAAAGACTTAACAGGTGTGAATCTACTCCATGATTGGCTGATTTATAACAGATAAGTCTTTGAGGGTTTAGGGGTCAGGGTTAGTGGAGACATTGGCATTCATTCATTCTCACTCCCTCCCTCCCCATCTGCACCACCTCTGACACACACAAATAAATACCCACTCTCTCCCACACACAGATCTTCACACTCTTAAAACACACTTACGGCCCCCTCCACACACACAACCATATACTGCCACAACCCAGTGCCACCCAGTGCCCCTCACACACATGCAACTACCCGCCCCGACCTGACTGCAACCCACTTACCCTGAATGGGAGAATTCATTTGACTTGACTTGAATGTCATGAACATTAAGGCCAATCACACAACTGTAGGCTCCACAAGCACATAACAACTAAGCCCTGAGAGAGAATGCAGCCTAACTAATCTGACACAGGCACAGCGCACACAGCAGCTCTAACACAACTCTGTCAAAGCAAACTTGTAGGCTGGATACACAAATATTCTTTCTTCAAACTCTGCTATTGGTCCATTCTTCTGTGACGTGTTGTGAGAAGCTCAACTTTCCCCTTCTCAGTGTCTCTCACTTAAACTGCACCGCAAGCGCCAGAGAGAGAGAGAGAGAGAGAGAGAGAGAGAGAGAGAGAGAGAGAGAGAGAGAGAGAGAGAGACAGAGAGAGAAAAGACTGCATTTATGTCTAAGCATACACACACAAACCAACACACAACCTCCTCAATCCACATTATCTCCTACTATTACAACAATTACATTAGCATACAGTCTGTTTTTCACACACACACACACACACACACACACACACACACACACACACACACCTCCACAGTTTCTTTCACACACACATTACTGCCCACATTATATATTAACACGTATCCCAAATCGCTTCACCTGTTCTGGAGGCAAACACACACACGCACGCACACACACACACACCTCCACACATACCTTTCCCCGCACACTCTCTCTCTCTCTCACACACACAGGCATTTTTCTCCTCTCTCTTTCCAGGTACAGATAGAATATAGAAAATAATTTCTAAACATATTCCAACAGGCGTCTTTGGTGTAGATTGACTAGATTGTTGTGCACTGTCTCATATCCCCAGAGAGTTTAGATTTGACCTTTCCTCAGCCTGGGAGAAACAAAATCTAACTATACATTACCAACACCATCTCTTTCTCTCTCACACACACACACACACATACTGTACACACATCTGTAATTTCAAATCCTATGTGTGCAACCTGTACATATGGCTTTCGACAATAAAGCTGACTTTGACTTTGACAATCATACAGTCTCCCAGAGGAGACTCCCAGAGCTTCAGGGAGACTTGGGATGTCTGACTATTGGACTCAACAGTAAGGGGAGCTGTAGGCCAAAGCTTCTTCACACAGCAGCCTAATAGTAGAAACAGAAATGAGGGAGAGCCAGACCTCCACTGCACTTAGGCCTTTGCAGGTGTGCAGGGTTGTTTATTCCTCCTGTATGATGAGATCAGTGAATCTCAAGAGGCACTTGGGGACAAAAAACAAGGACACGTTGGAAAAGATATAAGAGTGACTGTGTGTGATGCCGCAACTCAGTGTCACGGCATCACGTGAGTTACACACCAATGTGGAGACGCTGTTTGAATGTGTGTTTGACTATGGACAATGAGAAAACATGTATCGCACAGTTTTACAAACATGAACATCTGATGTTGTGACGTTACGGTAACTTTGTCCCTGCTTTACCATATACCGTGAGGGCCAAGAAAACGTTGTGAAGATGTTTGGTGAGTGCACGCACCAATATTGTACCAATGTTTTACTCCATCTGTATACAGGTTACATTCATCATATAGGTTGGATGAATGAAACGATAGACACAAACATCTGTTAAACGTTAAACTTTATTATGCGATGGCACAACGTTACAAGGTTGAGCGTATATCAAAGAAAACACTTACATGTGTCAGCGGTATTAAGGGAGTCGGACTATTATACTTCCTTGAACTATTATGCTTTACTGCCTTGATTGGTGCGTTAGCTAGCGTCTCGTGGTGCGCAGTTAAGGTGATTTTGTGCATTGTGTGTAGTTACTGTTTGATGGTTGCTCAGCTATGTGTCAGGAGTAATTATTTGGTGCATAATATTGCACTGCATCTGAATGATTTATTATGATTGGTGTGGCCAGTACTGTTTATGCCCTGATGTTACCTGTGTGAGTGGTATGGTCCACTGTGGGCGTGGGTGATGGATCTCTGTAAAAGAGGTGCTTTTGCCATTCTTAAAAAGGCCAGCGAACAGACCAGACCTGATGTATGGTGTTAGGCCTCAGTCTCAGTGTGTGAGACTTTGCAATATTGGAAGTTGCCATTATTTTGCCGGTTTGAATTATTGTTATTTTCCTTAGTATTTTATTTACTTTTTGAAGCTCTTTTTGTATTTCTTTGACCCCCGTGTCTTTATTTATTTGCTGTTATGGGGTGCACTGTAAATATTGCACTTGGGTGCTTATTGGCGGGAAGAAAATAAAACAACTTCCTCTTGGCCTCAATCCACTGCATCATCCTCTGCTTAAAAAGACCATCAAGACCACCTTATGACAGTGTGATTGTGTCTTTGTGTGTGTGTGTGTGATTTTGTCTTTGTGTGTGTGTGTGTGATTTTGTCTTTGTGTGTGTGTGTGTGAGAGACGGTGCTGGAGTGTATAATCAGATTGTGTCTCTCCCAGACTGAGTAAAGGCCATCTCTAAACTCTGATCTCTGGGGATGTGGGACAGTGCTAGCCTAGAAATCTAGACGTACACTACCAGTAGTAAATAGTTTTGGTCAGCCGGTACACCTAGCCACGCACCGTAGGGACTCAGTAGGTGTGTGTGCGTGTGTGGGGGGGGCTTATGGTGGGGATTATGTGGGGATGAGTGAGAGTTTAAGAGAGTTATTTAATTGTTTGTGTGTATGAGGAAAAGAGAGTGTGTCTATGTGAGTACACATACACTAGATTTAACCCTCAAGTAAAGTGTGCTCGTGCATAGTAGGTACAAGACCATATTTCCACTGTGCTTAGTAGGGGTGTTTTAAAGACAGCTGATGAGAGTTTAACAGTTCAGTCCATTTTAATGTAGAATAGCATCTGCATTGTAATGCATTCTGCATCTGGGCCAATGTAATGATGAGGCCAGTAGAAGCCTAAGTATGGACTGCTTACGGACTGTAGGCTATATGATAGAATAGAATGGAATGGAGTACAATAGAGTACTGTATAATACTGTATATCTAAAACACCTCCCTGAAATGAGTCTCTGCAGGTTGGGATGTCTGCATAGCTCTCAACCATTTCTTCCTTCCATCTAGACATGACTCAACCTTCAGACACTGGCACAGAAAAGGCTTGACATCCTTTAGAGACCTGTTTAGCTGATATCAACAACCAACCCACTTTCTAAGGTATCTGCAGGTTAGACACGGTATGCAAAAGTTAATACTCTGCTTCCCCTACATGCCTGCTGAAAACCCCTGCAGGGCAAAAATCAACAAAATGAAGATTTCAATCTCTCTCTTCCTGACGATACACAGGATAGAATCCTAAACAATTCATCTTTGTGTGCCCGTCACTTTTGGCTTCAATTTAAGGTTGTACATGCAGTCCATATGTCCAAAATGACATTGTCCAAATTATTCCCTGAGCTCAGCCTCAACTGTGACAAATGTGATAACCCTGATGCAACACTGATCCAAATGTTCTGGCTCTGCTCAAGTCTTGATAAGTTTTGTAAGATATATTCCACTCTTTGAGATACTAAACAGAAGCAGATGTACTCATAGCGCTACTAGGTGTGATTGGAGAAGAGAGGATGTCAAAAGCCTAAAAGCACAAAGCTTTGACCTTCATATCCCTTCAGGCACAATTGGTGCAATACTATTCAAATGGAAGGGCAAAGTCCTACCTACACATTCAGAGTGGCTCAAAGACCTCATTGCCTGTTTGTCTCTCAGTGGGGAAAAAAATGTTTCATTCACTCCATAGTTCAGAGCAAAACTTGTATACAGTCTGGGGATCAGTTTGGATTCAGTGCCGGCACACACTGAGCGTAGGGCATCAAGTGCTGGGCAGGGCACCAAACTTTTCCTAAATACAGTAGCCTAATTTAGTGCATACTTTTCAGTTCAGTTTAGTTCAGTGTAGAACTTCTACAATTAAAACAATGCACAAATATGTTCTTACATAGACCTGGTTGTGTGTCACTTTACCCTCAGGTGCTCCTATAAAACAGGCTGACAGCTACACAAAGTTGCAGAATTGATCTTTGGTTCATAGCCTATAACAGTGCAGGTAGCCCATTTGACAGGACAAACTATTGGGACTCAATACACAAAACAATCTCTAAATGTAATAAATAATTTATGTTAGTTGCTGATTCACTATTTGGTCTACATAGTTTTCAAGTTCTTTTTCCTACACACAGCACTCGGTCACCTTGAACAACAGGGCTATTGATTGATTCACAGTACTGTATTTCTCCTTTCATTAGCAGCTCCATCTCATTTGTTGTTTATTTGAAATATCCAAGGACACTGATGTAGCCTGCTATACTTTCACAACAGTGCAGAAACTTGGTGAGATGTCTTAAAGTGACAGGCACCATTTATCAATAGCCTACAGCAGCATTTCTTTTCAAACACCTTAGCATTCATAGTTCGTAGTTCTTTATATTTAGCTTCAGTTGTTTGCTTTACAGAAGTGCAATATTGTTGTAAATGTAGGTGAAATACTGGCTACAACCTTGTCTTTCAGAAGAACAATATAAAATAAAACCATAGTCACAGTGTTACTTACAGAGCTGATGTGACCACTGGCAGCAGCCTCTCAAGAACTTCATCTGGACTGAGGAGTTCAGTCTGATCTTTCTCTGGTGTCTTTATGTACTTCTGCAGGTCAAACTCAGCCAGCTGCTCTCCTGACATCTTAAATTCAAATCTCTTAGTCTCCCACTCTCCTGGTAAGAGCATGTCTACATACAGAGTTCCTGAGCTCCTGTTAATGACCTCCACTACAGCATGATGATTCAGCTCATTCAAACAGTAGAACAGGTTGATCTTTCTGTCTGAATCATCATCATCATCATAAGCTTCACTTTTGTCTCTGATGTTCTGTTTGACATACTGGACTGTTTGCTCTGAGCTCTGTGATTGGCTACTGCTCTGTGGTAGCAGGTTTCTTAAGAGAATCTGATTGGACTCCAGTGAGAGGCCCAGAAGGAAGCGGAGGAAAAGGTCCAGATGTCCATTCTTACTCTGTAAGGCCAGGTCCACTGCAGTCTTGTGTAGGTCATGAAGTGTTGCAGCTCTGAACAGAGCAGAGAGCTGAGAGGTTTGCTGTTGGTCAGGCATATTTCTCTGTCTGTTGCTGAAGCAGAGGAACACATATAAAGCTGCAAGAAACTCCTGGATGCTCAGATGCACAAAGCTGAACACCTTCCCCTGGGACAGTCCAGACTCCTCTCTGAAGATCTGAGTACACACTCCTGAGTACACTGATGCCTCTGTGACATCAATGCCACACTCTCTCAGGTCTTCCTCATAAAAGATCAGATTGCCCTTCTCCAGCTGTTGGAAGGCCAATTTCCCCAGTTTGAAAATCACCTCTTCATCTCTCTCTTTTATCCCTGTGTACTTGCCCTTTTTTATGCTTGTCTGGATGATCAGGAAGTGTGTGTACATTTGAGTCATAGTTCTTGGCATTTCTACTGATTCTGATTCTTTTGATGTGTTCTCTACAACAGTGGCTGAAATCCAGCAGAAGACTGGAATGTGACACATGATGTAGAGACTCCTGGATGACTTCAGGTGTGTGATGGTTCTGCTGGCCAGGTTCTCATCACTGATTCTCTTCCTGAAGTACTCCTCTTTCTGTGGGTCATTAAATCCCCTTATTTCAGTCACCTGGCTCACACACTCACAAGGGATCTGATTGGCTGCTGCTGGTCGGGTGGTGATCCAGAGGAGAGCAGAGGGAAGCAGATTCCCCTTGATGAGGTTTGTCAGCAGCACGCACACTGAGGCTGGCTCTGTCACATTACAACGCTTTGTGTTGGAGTGGAAATCTAGAGGAAGTCGACACTCATCCAGACCATCAAAGATGAACATGATTCTGTGCTCTGAACTGGTGAAGATTCTTGAATCTTTGATTTCTGGGAAAAAGTGCTGAATAAGATCCACCAGACTGAGTTTCTTCTCCTTCATCAGGTTCAGCTCCCGGAAAGGAAGAGGAAATATGAAGTGGACATCCTGATTGGCTTTTCCTTCAGCCCAGTCCAGAATGAACTTCTGCACAGAGACTGTTTTTCCGATGCCAGCCACTCCCTTTGTCAGCACTGTTCTGATTGGTTTGTTTTGTCTAGATAAGGGTTTAAACATGTCACTGCATTTAATTGGTCTGTCTTGTGTTGCTTCTCTCCAGGATGCTCTCTCTATCTGTCTGACCTCATGTTCATCATTGACCTCTCCTCTTCCCCCCTCTGTGATGTAGAGCTCTGTGTAGATCTCATGGAGGAGTCTGGTGTCTCCCCGCTGTGGGATTCCCTCAATCAGATGCTGAAACTTTGTCTGCAGGTGGGATTTGTGAATCTGCTGACATCTGTGTGTGAAAACAAAAAACATAATTAAAAACTAGATTAAACTCATGGAGGACATCAGCAACAGATTCATTTTATTTGGGCTCCCCCAATCACTGCACACAGCTCCGGTCACAAACATTCCTTTAAACACACTATGTGTACACATATGATGTTCTTAATGCTTGTTTTCATGTGTAGGGACTCTGATAATGCTACAACCAAAGTGTCAATCTATGTTGAGCCTTCACTTTTTTTAGAAATAGTGATTTGGATGTGTCTGGCCCAGTGGCACTGGTATGCTCATTTGGCTTGGTGGTCAAACTTAAAAACCAAGCTACCGATGTAATTATTTTGGGGGCAGCCGTGGCCTACTGGTTAGGGCTTCAGGCTTGAAACCAAACTGTTCGATCCCCGACCGGTAGACCGTTATGCTGTATTATAATTTTATGCTCATGGTGAAACAGACTATGATCTCTCCACATATTTGCAGCCACAGACATGAACAACTTTTTTGATTTGAAATTCTTTTTCAATATTTTGCAGATTAGCACTGTGGTTAATGGTGCCATCGTGTGTGTGTGTTGGGGGGGATAGGACTTCATATTACAGTTTGCTTCAAGGTTAAGTTGAGATAAGCAATCCAAAATAAACAGTAATAGAACACACTATCTGATGCCTTTAAACTGAATTATTTGACAGCAGAACTGTTGTATGAAGACCCATCCTTATAATCTTACATTCCAGCAGAAGAGTCTCCACCTTTCAGGTTGATTGGCAAGTCTTTGGACCAATCACAGCTGACTGCAGGGGTGGAGAACCGCCTCTTCTTTGGGCTGCAATAAAACACATAACCATTAGAGGGGGATACACACACAAACACACACACACACACACACAGAGACGGAGACAACCATTAGATGATGGTAGAAATCATGTTCCCCTCTGCATCAATGATTGGTCTATGGAGATGCTTATACACAATGATTGGTCTATGGAGATGCTTATACACAATGATTGGTCTATGGAGATGCTTATACACAATGATTGGTCTATGGAGATGCTTATACACAAAACCCAGTGGTAGAACTGCAAAACTGCAAGTAAAAACCATCACAAATTAACAACATATGAAACAATGTTTTACATCTGCCTCATGTTTCAGCTGATTGATACTTACCAAACTAATCTATGGGCCTATAATTCCAGTCAGACTAAAATGTTTAAAACACACAAGGTACGGCTCATCTAGCATCTAGCAACAACAGGGAGAGCATTTTTAGTGATTTGTTTCCATGTGTTTGAAATCTGTCTGTTTTTAGAGAGATTATTCATGTCATATATGGTTAAAAAGGGGTGTTTCAGAATATACATTAACCTGAGCACGCAGAAGCACAGTGAGTTACAACAGGGGGTTTTCAAAGTGGGGCTGTGACCCCCTGGGGGCCACCAGGGGGAGCTGCAACAAGATGGAGGGAAAAGTAAAAGGAAATAAAAAATTTAATTTATAAAACTGTAAAAATATTCCCCTTTGTTATAAACTTCATTATAATAATCTGTTGCATACCTGAACATTACTACTATTGTTGTTTTAATCTCTTTCTGATTGGCTGGCATTCAAACACATCCAATTGTGATCACATAAACAAACCAGAGCAGCCTTGGTGACAGTTCTGTTAAATAATAACGCAGCTGGAAGCTACTGGTATATGGGGGGCCTTGGCATGGAGAAGATTGGGAACCCTTGACATAGAAGATGTGGGATGTATCACACACACACACACACACACACACAGCATGGCAGGTCTTTGCATTGATGATTGTATTTCCAGTGTAAATCTCAAACTGATACTCACCTCTGATGAGCAGAAAATTCTCCTCCTCCAAACCTGAGTGGTTGGTCCATGGACTGGTCACTCTTCATTGTCACACAGCTTGGTACAGGAGAGTGTGATCTCTTCTGATAGATGGGCCTGTATTTCACACACACACACACACACACACACACACACACACACACAACATGGCAAGTCTTTGCATTGATGATTGTATTTCCAGTGTAAATCTCAAACTGATACTCACCTCTGACGAGCAGAAACTTCTCCTCCAAACCTGAGTGGTTGGTCCATGGACTGGTCACTCTTTATTGTCACACAGCTTGGTACAGAAGAGTGTGATCTCTTCTGATAGATGGGCCTGTATTTCACACACAGACACACACACACACACACACACACACACACACACACAATAATAATAATTAAAAAAAATACGTGGCAGGTGTAACCCTGGTGGTCAGCCTGTTTAATAACAGTGAATAGACATGACATCAGAGCAGATAGAAGAACTACAGAAAGACTTTAGGAATGTATGTTTAACTAGATAAAACATGAATCCTAATATTTCAGTATTAGAACCACTTTTCAGAAAATTATTTCTTGATATTTGCTTTTAAACATAAGTCTATTGCGTGAGTCTTATGCGAGATGTTAGAATCAGAGCCCACTTCCTATTTTGACCAATACAGAAGACAGTGGAGGTGGTGAAAGCCAATGCATTTACCTCGACCACCACTTGATTGACTTAGAAGACACTGAATATGAAACTTCAAGAACATCTATGAACTTTAACATCTTTAAGAGAATCACTACTTTAAACAACTTGTACCTTAATAACATCAATTTGGTAAGAGAAACTTTCTGATCACTTAACTGTTAGTGATTGCTAGCTGCAAATGCTAATTCATTTCTAAATAAGATACAAACAGTTCGTGTCATTTTGTATTGATGGTTGTATTTCCGGTGTAAATCTCAAACGAATACCCACCTCTGACCAGCAGGAACTTCTCCTCCTCCAAACCTGAGTGGTTGGTCCATGGACTGGTCACTCTTCATGGACACACAGCTTGGTACAGGAGAGTGTGATCTCTTCTGATGGATGGGCCTGTATTTCACACACAAACACACATAAACACTTAAATAAGCCACTCAAGGCTGTGAGTTTTGCTGGTACGTGTCTGCTATGCATCGTGCCAAACAACTCCCCTTAGCCTTGGTAAAACCAGCATAACCCTGGCACAACCCACAGAAATATTGCTTAGAGAAATATTCAGTCCTGCACTTTTGTTTGCCTGGCCAAAATGATGCTACTTTGCATACAAATGAAGAAACACACAGATATTATTTCATTTGGACATTTGGTCATAATTATATCTTAGTTCTAACAGATTCACAGCACAACCAACAAACACAAAAGTAAAGAAAGAACCAATACATCCTTTTTATCGTAACTGTCTTACCCCAAAGGGTCAGAGTCACTGTCCTCTTTCTCACAGGAACTCATTTTAGTCAAACAGCCTCTTTTCCTAGGCTCTCCCTCTGCAGGTCTTACACTGAAAAACAGAGGGAAAGACCCACATACACAGATCACATTTCAGTACAAAAGTCATGGTAACCTTTGGGCATGAGCTTCACTGGAAAACTCCTAGTTTATTTCATTTATTCATTCAGCTAGCCAATCACAGCAAAGCAAAGCAAAGATTGGTACAGATTTGTGTATCTTAAGGAGGCAACACCTATAACTATAAAGTACCAGTCATGTAAGTGGAGATCCTGGTATGAGTGTCTTTTATAAGATTGCTGTGCTTTATTGCACTCTTTTACTGTGTGTGTTTTATGCTGTGTCTATATGGTCAGCATGCTTTTTGAACTGGACCCTGAGTCTGGTAGTTAAGGTAGAAGTGATGATGATGATGGTGATGATTCTAATGATGATGCTTCTATCCAATAAATGTTGTTCACTCTTACAATTCCTTCTGACCAACAGGAAGTCTGGAATGTGCTTTAAATTAGTCTGGCTAACACCTCTCTCTGCTCCCTACACTATGCCAACTTCTGACATCCATCAGCATTCTGTTTTTCCTTGACTTAACATTTGGGCCTGGGATGCTTGGGTTTCAGTATCTCCATCAGACACCACCAACTGATCCCAGTCTCCACGCCCCAGAAGTACAGACTGACGTTTCCCCCTCCAGCCAACGCAGCGTTGGTCTTCAGCTCATCTTCAAAACTCCATCTGCATTAAGGCCTCTTTCAGCCACAGCCATCAGCTGGTCCCTGTCTCAGTGTTAGGGGGAAATCTCCACCTCCGCCTTCTTTCATCAGCAGGAACTGAGATCGGCTCACTGCTACACCGATCATGAGGAGCCTGCACCAAGGGCTGTTACCATAACGGTTTGACAGAGCCCTACAGCAAAGACTGTTATAACCAAACTGTTTATGTCTGATGTCAAAGTCCTACACCAAAGACTGTTATAACCAAACTGTTTATGTCTGATGTCAGAGTCCTACGCCAAAGACTGTTATAACCAAACTGTTTATGTCTGATGTCATGTTTTGCATCCTTCTCCATCATCTCATGCATTAAACCTGTTATCAGTTCTGTTATCAGTTCTATCTTGTCTTCTTTAGTCTTTAGATTAGATTAGATTAGATTCAACTTTATTGTCATTACACATGTATAAATACAGGTAACAAAATGCATTTGGCATCTAATCAGAAGTGCAAAGAGCAGCAAGTGCAGTATATACAGTATGCAGTACAGCAGTAAAGAGCAGATTATATACAGATAAGAGTAGTAATAATAAATAGGCAGAAGAGCAATATACATGTTAGGTGAAGAGATAGTAAGGGTAATATACAGATGTGCTATAGAGATTCAATGTAAGGGCAATATACAGATGTGCTATAGAGATAGTATGTACAGATGTATTAAGTATATACAGATGTGCTATAGAGACAGTTATGTACAGATGTATTAAGCATATACAGATGTATTAAGTATATACAGATGTACAGATGTATTAAGTATATACAGATGTACAGATGTGCAGTCCAAGGGCTATAGCAGCATAGCTATAGCAGCAAAGTGTGAGGTTCAGTGGGGGACAGAGTTCAGTAGTGTGACAGCAGTGGGGAAGAAGCTGTTCCTGAACCTGGTGGTTTTAGTCTGTAGGCTCCTGTAGCGCCTTCTGGAGGGGAGCAGTTTGTTGGCAGGATGAGAGGTGTCCTTCAGAATGCTGCGTGCCCGCCGCAGACATCTTTTCCTATGGACATCCTCAATGGCAGGAAGTGGAGTCCCTGTGATTCTCTGAGCAGTCTTCACCACTCGCTGCAGAGCCTTGCGACCAGCGACAGAGCAATTCCCATACCAAACTGTCCCATACCAAATTGCTTTCCCTTCTCTTTCCTGAAGTCCACAATGAGTTCCTTGGTCTTGCTGGTGTTCAAGAGCAGGTTGTTGTCAGCACACCATGCAGCCAGGTGCTTCACCTCTTCCCTGTAGTCAGACTCATCGTTGTTACTGATGAGTCCAATCACCGTGGTGTCATCTGCAAACTTGATGATGGAGTTGGATCTATACGCAGGCCTGCAGTCATGGGTGAAAAGGGAGTAGAGGAATGGGGATAGCACACAGCCTTGTGGTGCACCGGTGCTCAGTGACAGGGTGGTGGACCGGTTCTGGCCTGACGTAACAAACTGGGGTCTGTTGGTCAGGAAGTCCATGATCCAGTTGCAGATGGGGTTGCTGATTCCAAGGTCGACGAGTTTGGCGATTAGCTTGGAGGGGATGACTGTGTTGAATGCTGAGCTGAAGTCAACAAACAGCATTCTTGCAT
This sequence comes from Tenualosa ilisha, assembly GCA_015244755.2. Lineage (NCBI taxonomy): Eukaryota > Metazoa > Chordata > Actinopteri > Clupeiformes > Clupeidae > Tenualosa > Tenualosa ilisha. The sequence goes on from PYXC01001317.1 coordinate 107,172, forward strand.
ATGCATTCTTACTGTCCAAGTGTGAGAGCACACAATGAAGCGCTGTGGATATGGCATCTTCTGTGCTTCTGTTGCTTCTGTAGGCAAATTGGAGAGGGTCCAGTGTGGGCGGCAAGCATTTCTTGAGAAGTGCCAGGACCAGTCGTTCAAAGCACTTCATCACTATGGGCGTGAGTGCTACAGGGCGGTAGGTAGGAGTGAGGATGACTTCACTATTGGCCCTGAATGCTGATAATGAATATCTATTATGGATTAAGCTGACCAGACCTCTGAGATGAAAATCGGGACATACAATTTTCCTTGGGACAGTCCTACTTCTACAGTCAGTATCATTAAAATGAGCACTGTTTCAGCTTCATAAATCGGGAACAAAGTGGCTTTTTTGGAATTTTACCGAGGACAGACCACTAAACCACTAAAAGCAGGGACTGTCCCTGGTAATCTGGCTCGTCTGGTCACCCTGTTATGGATATCACATAAAAACATATTGCAGGTCTGTGCTTCAAAACTATGAATTTCTATAACGCACATATGAATAAAATCATGACGCACGCATGAATAAAACACATTTCTGACAGTGAGTGAGAGAATAGAACTACAGTAAAATCAGAAGGAAAGGAGAACATATTCCACTGACATTCCTCTAGAGACATTTTAGAACAGAACTTTTCTAGACAGGCTTCCATAGACCTCTGAAATTAGACGGGTTTTTTTTTCTCTTGCTTGATATTACGTTATATTTCACTTGGGCTACTTGTAATTAATATATTCCTGGTCAACCGTATCTCCCTCTTTATACTGCATCCCTGAGACAGCGGTAAGTGCACACATTATGAAGCTACATAGCCTATGCTAAATCGCTCGTCTGTGAAACTGTGTCTGGGGTAGCTGTGACACTGACTGCGTTTGCATTTATATATCCCGAATATTTGCGCGTGTAAACACCTTTTCCCCATTTCAGTATCTCATAGTCCATAGTACTCCGAAAGAAACACTGTAGCATGTAAACACCTTATCCTGATTTCTGACAGTTTTTCTGACAACAGAAAGATGTGTGGGACGTGCGAGATGGATACTGATAAGCGCCAAGACAATTAAGAACACCGCAAATAAGGCTTTAATCAGTAACCCGAATATTAGTATTTACCAGGGATATTAATAACCCAATTTTTCTGCATTCGTGTAAACACTTTATCCCTCACATACTGATACTAAAGTACATGTAAACACTTTATCCCTCACATACTGATACTAAAGTACATGTAAACACTTTATCCCTCACATACTGATACTAAAGTACATGTAAACGCTTTGGTGTCTGTAACCTCCTCCGTCTTTATGCTACCAAAGATGGCGTGTCAAATGCGTGTAGCCTATTGATGCCTTGGCTTGCGTCCACATTACAGTCCAACATAAACAGAACAGAAACAAAACACCAACTTTGGGCTACATAGGCTATAGGCCTTGAGCCCTTGACGTTGCGGACGGACGGCCTTTAAGAGTTGACGGCCTTCTTCGTTAAGTCTACACGTTGGCCTAATTTATTACTTAGCTGCTGTAAAATACTTTGATACGTCTTTTCGGGATTTATCTTTTTTGCCCTTCGCAATTTATAAAAATCCTCCAAAATCGGTATGAAACGGAGAATCAGTAGCCTAAGCTAACGTTAGGTCTCTTGACAAGGACGCCATTAGCTACATTTCCGTCGCATCGTGTCCATGTCCACGACAGTTTCCAGTTTTAATCCTCTTCAAGAACCTATTAACAAATCCACTGGGATAATGAAGTACTGATTCACACGTTTACGTTTGTCCATAGAGATTAGCTACTTACCAATAGTATTTCTTTGATGTTTAATTGGCGAGAAACTGGTCGTAGCCTACAGTCACAAAATGGAGACGACGACTTCATTTTCACTTTCGATAGGGGAGGAGACGTGACGCATTTTTTTTCTCTTCTGCCTCTGGACTACCATTATATACTTTTCAAGTTTAAAAGACCTATGTATTGTCTAATAAAAACATTGTTGCTGTTTCATGCTGGTTGTATAGAACAAAAAACAACCTTTTATCAGACTAGACATATAATACCCATCTCTCCCGATACCTCCTTCATCGCAATCCAGCTTCCATCACCCTGGCCCGACATTAATCCAACATGGCATATATTCACTCACACAAAGACATGTGTACGCTTTCGCAAACACGCATACACTGTCCCACCATCCCTAACTCAATTCCCAAATTCCTCTCAATCCCCGCCTCCCCCCTTCCACTTGCACACATTTGCCCTAAGCCACCGTGCCCACCCTCCCCAACACAAACATATGGCCCTCCCGTTTACCTCTGTCAATCATGTTTCACTGTTAATTACTTCTATCAACATATCTGCAGTACTGTCTAATCTCTGTAACTGTTGTTAGTGTTTAGTTAGTGTCTCTGTTTTGTCTTATACATGTGTCTTTTTGTTGCACTTTGTCCCTGTAACTTTCTTGTTGGCAACTTTCTTGTTCTTTCTTGTTGGCAAATTAAAAAAAAAAAACACTAAGTACAAGGACACATTGACACAATGAAAGCATATTGTTGCATGCACATTACTGTGCGGGCGTAAAAATGCAGTGAAATTATGTGTTTGTCAGCTTATTTTGTGCATAAATGGGGGTTGGGGGGTCGGGAAGGGGTTTGGATAAAGTACATTTAGTGCAGTAGGGAAGGGGTTTGGATAAAGTACATTTAGTGCAGTAGGGAAGGGGTGGGATAAAGTACATTTAGTGCAGTAGGGGAGGGGTGGGATAAAGTACATTTAGTGCAGTAGGAGAGGGTGGGATAAAGTACATTTAGTGCAGTAGGGAAGGGGTTTGGATAAAGTACATTTAGTGCAGTAGGAGAGGGTGGGATAAAGTACATTTAGTGCAGTAGGGAAGGGGTTTGGATAAAGTACATTTAGTGCAGTAGGGAAGGGGTGGGATAAAGTACATTTAGTGCAGTAGGGGAGGGGTGGGATAAAGTACATTTAGTGCAGTAGGAGAGGGTGGGATAAAGTACATTTAGTGCAGTAGGGGAGGGTGGGATAAAGTACATTTAGTGCAGTAGGGGAGGGGTGGGATAAAGTACATTTAGTGCAGTAGGGTAGGGGTAGGATAAAAAAGTCTCAAGGTTCGTATAAGTTTGACTTCACAGTTTGTTCCGCATGTGAATATCAACTGTGAATACGTGTATGTGCAGCAAACAGGGTGCAAAACCAAACATGACCACAAGAGTGCGCCAAAAGGCCATAAATTAGGACCACACAATGACGCACTAAACTCATGCTAATAACCAAATAACACACTCGCACTCATGCCTCAGGCCTCTAACATGATTCCATCCTTTATTGTTATAGAACCACACTTTACATTATTACTAAGATGGTGTTTACTGGTAAAGTTACAATGAAGCCAAAACAGCCTTTTCTATAAGGAATGTGCGGCTCATTAACAAAATCAACTTGCTTAAACAGGATGTAAAGACATAAAAGACATAAAAGTATTGCACGGATTTGGATTTGGATGAAAATTTTGGATGAAAATTTTGAACAACATGGGTATTAAGAAAGGAACGCATGATTCAATTTTGGTGGTTATCCAGAACACCATCTGGAATTTGTGCTGCGTCAGTGACCCCATAGGCCTATTGCATTGGCGGAGATCTGCACTCTTCTAGTGCTTTTCTTGTTAAGAAAGGTTTTTATAGATTTCCCAGCAGCTCAAAAGCTCTGAAAAATACACCCCACGTGAGGAGGACTGAAAAGCATCAGGGGTCAGAACTTTCAGACTACTAGGCAAACAGATCATTTATGTATATTTTTTAATTGCACTGCTGTTTGAGTGTTTGATCGATTTTTTTTAATGGTAAACAGAATGGTACAGAATTTGAAACAAATGTAAAAATGAGTCAATATTCCAATTTTCAATTTCTGCATCATGGCTAGACTGAACCATCCACGTAAGAGTATGTCCAAATGGTCGGTGTACGTTTTCGTTCATTCATTATTCAATGACGGAAGTGAAATGGAAGATGAAAAATAAGCGGTTTGCGAACTTTTCAAAATTCTGTTGTCACTTGAATAAAACTGACCTTGTATTTCGCGTATTTTATGGATGAAAAAGAAAATATTAACACAAGTAGGAAAGACAAATGAATAAAAAGAAAATGTAATCTTCTGCTTTTAGGACCGAAGCAGAGCTGTTCGCATACTGAGACATCGGGGGCTTTGAGGAGCCCAACAGGGGCACACCCCCAACCTCTCAAGTATGGTTATATAGTCTAAGTAATGCACAGGAAGATGTTTACTCTGCTTTTTAGAATTTAGATTAGATTAGATTAGATTCAACTTTATTGTCATTACACATGTATAAATACAGGTAACGAAATGCAGTTTGGCATCGAATCAGAAGTGCAAAGAGCAGCAAGTGCAGTATATACAGTATGCAGTATGTACAGCAGTAAAGAGCAGATTATATACAGATAAGAGTAGTAATAATAAATAGTCAGAAGAGCCATATACATGTTAGGTGAAGAGATAGTAGGGTAATATACAGATGTGCTATAGAGATTCAATGTAAGGGCAATGTACAGATGTGCTATAGAGATAGTTATATACAGATGTATTAAGTATATACAGATGTGCTATAGAGACAGTTATGTACAGATGTATTAAGTATATACAGATGTACAGATGTATTAAGTATATACAGATGTACAGATGTATTAAGTATATACAGATGTACAGATGTGCAGTCCAAGGGCTATAGCAGCATAGCTATGGCAGCAAAGTGTGAGGTTCAGTGCAGACAGAGTTCAGTAGTGTGACAGCAGTGGGGAAGAAGCTGTTCCTGAACCTGGTGGTTTTAGTCTGTAGGCTCCTGTAGCGCCTTCTGGAGGGGAGGAGTTGAAACAGTTTGTTGGCAGGATGAGAGGTGTCCTTCAGAATGCTGCGTGCCCGCCGCAGACATCTTTTCCTATGGACATCCTTAATGGCAGGAAGTGGAGTCCCTGTGATTCTCTGAGCAGTTTTCACCACTCGCTGCAGAGCCTTGCGACCAGCGACAGAGCAATTCCCATACCAAACTGTCACACAGTTAGTCAGGATGCTCTCGATCGCACAGCGGTAGAAATTGCTCAGGATGGCAGTGGACAGGTGGTTTTTCTTTAGTGTCCTTAGGAAGTAGAGGCGCTGGTGGGCCTTCTTGACCAGACTTGAGGTGTTGGTTGACTAGGACAGGTCCTCAGAGATGTGGGTCCCCAAGAATTTGAAGCTGGAGACACGTTCCACAGCCATACCATTGATGTGGATGGGGTCGTGGGTGTTTCCCTTCTCTTTCCTGAAGTCCACAATGAGTTCCTTGGTCTTGCTGGTGTTCAAGAGCAGGTTGTTGTCAGCACACCATGCAGCCAGGTGCTTCACCTCTTCCCTGTAGTCAGACTCATCGTTGTTACTGATGAGTCCAATCACCCTGGTGTCATCTGCAAACTTGATGATGGAGTTGGATCCATACGCAGGCCTGCAGTCATGGGTGAAAAGGGAGTAGAGGAATGGGGATAGCACACAGCCTTGTGGTGCACCGGTGCTCAGTGACAGGGTGGTGGACCGGTTCTGGCCTGACGTAACAAACTGGGGTCTGTTGGTCAGGAAGTCCATGATCCAGTTGCAGATGGGGTTGCTGATTCCAAGGTCGACGAGTTTGGCGATAAGCTTGGAGGGGATGACTGTGTTGAATGCTGAGCTGAGCTGAAGATGTGGCTCAGTGCGTTGTGGACATCTGTGAGAGTGAGTGTGAGAGTATGGTGGTCGTCAGAGGGGAGGGTGATGGCAGTCTTATCCTTGTTGTCCTTGTCAAAGCGAGCATAAAAGTCATTTAGCTCGTTGAGGAAGGACATATTCATGGCTGTCTGTGTGGAGTTGCTGGGCTTGTAGTCAGACATGGCCTGAATGCCCTGCCACATGCGTCGGGGGTCAGATGTTGTGAAGTGTTCCTCCACCTTCAGCTTGTAGCTGTGCTTGGCCTTCTTGATGCCCCTCTTCAGGTCAGCCCTGGGTGTACTGTAGGCCTGTGTATCGACTGATCTGAAGGCACTGTCACGTGCCTTCAGTAGAAGCCGCACTTCCCTGTTCATCCATGGTTTCTGATTTGGGTACGTGGTGATCTGCTTTTCAGTAGTAACACTGTCGATTGTGGTGTTGATGTAATCCAGTACTGAGTAGGTGTAAGAGTCAATATTCACATGGGAGCCTTCAGTGGCCACTGAGGTAAATCTGCTCCAGTCCGTGTCTTTGAACTTGTCCTGAAGTACAGAGTCTACCCCCGCTGGCCACACCTTGATGGTCTTCTTTGTTGGTTTCACACGGTTGATGAGCGGTGAATACCTCGGAGTGAGAAACAAAGAGAGGTGATCAGACTGTCCCGGGTGGGGGAGGGGAGTTGCTGTGTAGGCACCAGCAATGTTGGTGTAGACATGATCCAGTGTTTTGTCTCCTCTGGTGCTGCAGGAGACATGCTGGTGAAATTTAGGTAGCACTGTCTTCAGGTTGGAGTGGTTGAAGTCTCCCGCCACAATAAATGCTGCCTCCGGGTGTGCGGATTGTTGTTTGCCAATGGCTGCCTGGAGTGTGTCCATAGCAAGTTTGGCATTAGCATCCGGAGGGATGTATGCAGCTGTTATTATGGTGGAGGTGAACTCCCTCGGAAGATAGAACGGTCTACACTTGACCATGAGATACTTCAGGTCAGCTGAGCAGTGTTTCCCAACAATGGCAGAGTTCGTACACCAAGCTTTGTTTACATAAATGCACAGTCCTCCGCCTCTTGTCTTACCAGAATCAACTGCCGTTCTATCCGCCCGAAGTGTATGGCGTCCGGCTAACTCGATAGCGTTGTCCGGTATTCCGTTGTGTAGCCACGTTTCAGTGAATAACATGACGTTGCAGTTCAAAAGTCTCCTGTTGTTAGTGATCCGGAGCCGTAACTCATCCATTTTGTTCACCAGGCAAGGAAAATGCTGGGTAAAGAAAGCCGGTGCGGTGTTAGCCTTAGCTTAGCAGTTAGCCCTCCGCGTTTCCCCCGCCTTTGTTTACGGTCCCTGCGCCGTCTTCGAGCACTTCCGGTCGGCCAGGTAGCCTGCGAAGTGTCGGGTGTTCTTCGGATGTCCGGGATGAGTCGAAGATTGTTCATAAAACAGTCCGTATTGCGTTGTACGATATCCAAAAGCTCTTCTCGGGTGTAGGGTGTAAAAGCAAAACTGTTCTGAACGAACAGGCCCGAAATGAGCAGGAGTAACACTGCTAATTTGCAGAATCTGAAGAGACGCTGAGCCTCGCGTGATGCACGCGCCGCCATCTTGGTCATTAGGTGAATCGTTAGGCTTAGTAGTTGTAATCTGAGATGAACAGCAGGGTAGGCTGACCAAGAATTCTCACAAGGACTGCAACATGTGCCTGTAACCTGATGGCAGCGTTCTGCACTAAAACACGGTCTGCACTTGCCTTTTTTGCTCCAGACAATCAGATTACATTTTCACCCTCACCCCTGATAAGGAAACATTGAACCCATCAGACTACAGTTTTTGTTCAGTGAACACAGCATGAGAGCACAAATGAGTAAATGGACTAATCCTGTGCATGAAGGCCCACTGATAGTTTGAGAGCAGGGACCCTTAGAAAACTGCGTCCTTTGACTGGTTTACTGCACTCATTAAGACCGTTGCTTGAACACAGCATGGCTGGCCACACACGCGCGCATATTTACACAATCCATAAGACATAGTTTACATGTCCTGTGAACATCATCCAGCTTAAGACACAGATTTGTCTCACCAAATTCACAGCGCACAGTGACATCAACTGTGCCTGTGCCAGGCCTACATATGCATTATGACATCCCTAGTTCCATGTTCTTCAACACCTGGTCTAGATAGAGAGATGGTTCTACCTGCCTGTCATCTTTTAGCTCAGCTGTCTGGGGAGGTTAGTGAGGTCGAATCAGGATGAATGATGCACAGGCAACCCATGGTATGAGTCGAGGCAAATAAAAATAGAAAAACAGTCCAAAACTTTTACAAAAAAATTTACAACAATAATATGTTGCTAAAATTCATTAACGCCATGTCTGTCAGTTTTCTTTCATAGGAATAATCAAACTGATCAATTTGATCTCACTTGATGAATGATGACTGATCAGATTGAGACAAATTCGATTGGAATCACAATTGAAACCAACTCCGTATGTGGATTGAATCAGATTTCAATCAAATCGCATTTCATGTGGCTTTCTTCAGACCAACCGAAATTCAACCTCGATACAATCTGGATACGTAAAAAAATGGATTTGGGCTGGTAGTCTGAACAAGGCTTTAGATAATAAATAAGAATTCATTGACATGTAACGAGTTACAACATAAACTGCATAAACTAGATAGGTGTAGTATCCCAACTCACTTTTCAATCTTTTTTCTCCTCTTTTCCCAGGAAAAATAACTTATTCACACATTTATCAAAAATTCCATTACTGTTGATCAGTCATCATTACTGTTGATCAGTCATCATTACTGTAGAACAGTCATCATTACTGTTGATCAGTCATCATTACTGTTGATCAGTCATCATTTCGAGATGCCTTCATTATAAAAGGTTTGTTCACCAAATGGTGTGTTTGTTAGGCAACCTGATAGGTCTATAGCCTGAATATGAATGTGAGCTGAACACCTCAATTAACTCACATTATGAACAAGAGACCCACACTTCCCTCTTCATGTAATTCAAATCTTTAAGGTGGTGTTATTTCATAGCGCCAATCTAATTAGCATCCACTATTTCCAATCTAATTAGCATCCACTATTTCCAATCTAATTAGCATCCACTATTTCCAATCTAATTAGCATCCACTATTTCCAATCTAATGTGTGTGTGTGGGCGTGTTTCTCTCTGAAATGGTGGGGCGCAGTGTGACGCAACAGACTTCATTTATTAATACTTTTCACCATATAAACATTTTATAACACCATAGAAACACTTTATAACACCATATAAACATGTTTCCTTGGCACAGGTGTTACTCCAGGTTCATCAGTGGTAAATTTACAATACAAAATTCCAAACAAGCCACATGGTTTTCCATAAACATTCCAACATCGCATTTTTGTGCTAAAGCATAGTATTGCTTTCAGCCCAAGGGTTTTCCCGTAAAAGAGTGCTCCAGCAAGTTTAACCTACATCTTGTTGTCAGAGGCCTTCATGCATTTCTATTCAGAACAAAAATGATGGAAATCTGTTGATAAGTGAGTGAGCTAGCTCACTATTATTGCACACACATGCAACACCAGGGAGGTCATGGATTTTGTGGTGGTTACAATGTTCCTTGCTCATTCCTGAATGGATTTTCATCATTTTTGGACCAAAATAAGATACAAGAACCCCTCTAACAACAGCATACAGACTGAACCGTACCAGAGAGTCTGGACCAGACTCCCTAATTTATGGGTTCTGGGCACCAGCCCCTAATGTACCCGGTGACCCTGAACCTCAGGAATCCCATCGGTCTGCCAGGCGGAATCTAGGCCAGCCACCAGTGCGCTGTTCACCGTTACAGGATTTTTACAGGATTGTTTGTTGCTTGTCAGGGACTGACAAGGGTAAAGCCTGGGGGGGTGTCACAGTGTGTGATAGGTTTTGGTGTGCGATGTTTTGCAGTGCTTGTGATTACACATGTTTTGTTTATCTTTACTCACTTGCTGTGCACGTTTGCTATACCTTAACAACCTACAGGTTTTCCCTGATAATTGGACAATGACTAGCTGAATGAACTTATTAGTGACTCACCAATAATGGTGGACTGGCTTGCGGACTTGATAGCGGACAGGTGGAGGTGGGCGTGTCTGGGCTTTCTATTTACAGGTAGTTGGGCAGAGACACGGGGGCGCGACCGGCCGAAGGAGAGACAGCACAGCACAGACAGCACAGACAGCACAGCAGAAGGGAGCTGAACCAAGCAGCTGCGACTGACTGTGGTTCCCACCACGCGAGAAACAACGCTCTCAATTCTCTTCCTGGGTAGCGGTTAGGCCGCTGTGCTTTCTGCAATCGTTCCCTCGCTTGTTTCGCTATTCGTTACCGCTCCTGCCAAAGCACTGCTGCGCTCTGGTGGCTGGTGGCGGGATCGCAGGTGTAGCTGTAGCTGTGTAGCTGAGTTTTTATGGACCAATTAATTAACAACGAATTGTGACTTTTCTACATTCCAGGTGCACTTGGACTTTTATACTTTTACTCAAATTAAAACTTAAATTATTAAGTTGAAGTTTTCTTGTCTGTCTGCTCACTGCCTACCACCACACCCGAACAATTGCCTGGTCACGGGCACTCAAACTAAGTGACAGAAGCCTGTCGCAAACCATTGCAAAACATTGTGGCCAAACACCTTGTTCAATTAGTAAACCGTACCAAAACGATACATCGGTTGAACTCGCCCCTAATTTGCTAATAAATACACTTTTTTCCGTTTTTTGCATGTGATTTTACACAGCTGAAGGGCAAAAGATTGTTATATTGTGCCCATATGTATCTGAATAATTACTGCAGCTTTACGTTTAAAAGGTTATCAAAGGTCAGTCAAAACGAGATCAACTTCATGGACCAGACGTGTTGCCTACAACTGACAGAACTACAACAGGCCACAGGCCCACAGGGACATTATAGCCCCATGGGTGTACATTGAAAATCAATGCATTTCAATACAATGCAAATACTATAGAGGACTAAGCATTGTCCATGCAGTGGAAGAAGACTTGTCTCAGTGCATATTAAATCACATCTACAGAGCGCAGGCTTCTAGAAAATATATAGGTGAGGCTGCTTAAGTTGTTTATCCTTACGGTACAGGCCAAAATTCAGATAATTATTGCATATTTAAGTGTATGATGCCTCATTTACATATTTACACATGACATTTCAGAAAACCTAAAACACAAAAAGTATTTCCTTAATGTAAATAACCAGCTTGAGGGAGTTTTAAGGGAGTATCTGTAGCTATTTTTTTGTCCTATTCACCTGTAATAAAACCCTCCATAGGCTTATAATGGACATGAAAAGGCAGATGAAACACACAAAGCTACCCTGTAGCATTCCCTCGAATGATGGTCAAGGCTTTACTGATGGATTTTGTGGTTTTATTGAACTCTTTGACTTTTAACAATCACTATTCAACGTACCAACAATCAACCAACGTAAGAGCTTGTGCCAATACGAGGGTGCGAAAACATGCAGTCCAACTGTATGTCATCCTCTCACGTTTCGTTTTGATTTTCCTACCTCCTCAATCTCGTGAGATCTCATAACTAAACATAGTCAGTAGATTCAAAATAAAAGTCTAGGAAACACAGCAAAATATAAGGCATTTAAAATTCACAGAAAATAGAGGTAGAAATACAATGGCTTAACATTATATTACTTCTCTGTACCAAAATTAGAAAATGGGTCCTTTACATACCCTGACTGCAATGCTATCACATATTTTCGAAAACTGGGGAGGCACACCTTGCAATAAAACACAACAAGACTTACTGCCACTGAGTGGTACCAACGTGCCAAATTTGGGGGTCTGGCACAAGAACTAATTGGGAGGTGAAGGGTGCACTATCTCATCTGAGAGCCCACCTAGCCGCACTTCTCCAAATTTGCAAGTTAGATATTTATACAGCTGCAAAACAATTTCCGGGACTAGACGTCTGTAACTGACAGTAAAACGCTGTTTCGCTCACCTCTGTCACAGTGCTCAGCGATGGTAACGTTTTGTCAGTGAATTTGGTTTCAGTGGTTCCAGAGGGTGTGTGATCATCTGTTGAACTCACACATGACTCCTGACAGGTCTCCAGAATCTCTTGTTTTCTCCACTCATCAATGACTTCCTTATCGCGCTGTAACCTGGCAATCACTGTAAAGCATTTGCGACAGATTCTAGAGGACCGAAGCGGCATGTTGTCGAGAACTAAACCTAGTTTCGACAATTGATCATAGACACTGACATCCTTATCCTTGCTGTCGAATATCAGCCTTGAATGACAGATTGTGCCACGGATAGGTACATTAGTGCTGCAAAGTCGGCAGCTGTCAGACATTTCTGTGAAGTTTCTATCCGGTAGTGTCTGGACTGCACTGCACTGCACCAACTAGCGTCCGCATGATTAAGCTTTGAGTAACTAGCACCGTTGAAGAAACAATTGACCACTTACCTATAACCAAACGTCTGAAGGCTGGAATTTACTTTCTGTTAGAGCAAGCGTAAGCGTATGCGCCCTCCTGCGACTCGCTATGTCCTGTGTACAGACTTGAGCAGTTAAAATGATTGTGGAGGTCTTCACTTGGGGCAGACCACAGTTATATCAGATCTGGAAATCGGGCAAAAGCCGGTTGACAGGTATCACTGGCTCATGTAAACAAACAACATGGAGACACTGGTCGAGGAAGAATGGATCATTTTGCTTCCGTTAAGACGGTGGCAAAAAAGAAAAGCATTGCGGCGATCGGAGGTGGCAATCGAAGCTGTCGCAAAAACGGAGAATTTGTTTCCCTTGTTCTACCAATGCGCCAAATAGACGAGAAGAAACATCGGGAATATTCCGAATGTCAGTCAGGGCATTCGAAAACCTGCTGTCCCGAGCTGACCCTCTCATTAAACCGTCATTCAACACACTTAGCGTCAGTTACAGTGCTGCTGGGCGGCTTGCGGTCATTTTATTTCGCACGATCGCCCTCTACTTTCTTGTCAGTATTGCATCTTACACGTCGTGTCCGCTTGCAACTACGTGCGCACTATAGGCCAATTTGTGGTCATGCGTTACATCGTTGCCGTCGCAGTGCAGAAAATCTGCATCATCTTACATGCATTTAAGTCTCCCGAATATGATCAGGATGTTAAGTATCCCGGTTTCGCGTTCGCGCATGTAAACACCTTTTCTCAAATTCAATATCCCGAATGAGCCCGGCTTCTGAGAAATCGGGATATGCTAGGTAGAGTACATCGAAAGAAAGCAGAATACTGTAACATGCAAACACCTTATCCTGATTTTCCTTATCCTGCAAAATGTGGGTAAACTACCAGGGGGTCAAGAATGCGCAGATTAGTTTCAGACAGTTAGTTTGTTAACAAAAGGAAAGCATGACAAAGGGATTTGCTAAACTCGACTGCATAGTCGAACGGTAGATAGTGCCACTCAAAGCTATCTGGTGAGGTGTGCTACACGAACACAGACACTGGAATCTGAAGGTAAACACACCAATGAGTTCATACAATTTCGCGACTCAACACCCCTAACGCCCTTGTCGCGGTGAATTGCTTCACGGCGGATACAATCTCGACGCAGAACCATAAGAGAAAAACGATGGCGACAAGGACCGAAGTGCGTCAAGTCAGCGCAGAACCTGTTTCTGGAGGAGCCAATGAGAAGTCGTGTCTATTATGTTGCGCCACAGAGCGACTCCACACCCGTTTCTGAGCAACTTCTTCCTCTTTTTGCTATGTTGCACGCAAGCTAGGTGCATTATTGACACCCTCTGGACTGGATAACGACTCTGTTTTTAGAGAATATTTAATAAAATCGACGTTGGTTCATGCGTCTTTTCTAGCTTTGGAACTTAGCACATGGTCAGAGCCACCTAGTGCTGCGTCCAAGACCCAGTGTTCAATATGCCGTTTATCGCGAATTGGCTGAATTTACTAGCCAAGCCCCGGCCATTGAGATGTATAGGGGGTGAGACGTCTCTCTGCAGGTATTTATAATACCTTCATGGTAACTACACCTCAAACCGACGCGGACCACAAGGGCTGTGATTGGTCGAGTTCGACCACTCGCTTTGTTGTGTTTGCCGGTATATTTTAGCAGCCCACTGTAAGTACTTTTAGCAACATGCTAGTCCACTGTATAGACTTTGTACATAATTCAAAACATCGTTTTGAATACAGTGGCAGGATTTCCCAACTAAATTTTACTGTGTCTATCTTTCAATAATACTTTAAAATCAGTGCTTCATCAGCACAGGAGACATGAGAAAACTTTTATTTTTTGCACCAGAAACAGACGTTTTCTCTTGTGTCACACGGGGCTCTGCTGAGAGAACTGAAAACGAGTATGAGAGCATATACTTCATTATAAACTTTAATTTGCCAAATATCACATTCACAAATACAAGTTTAATGGTGGAAAACCTTGTTTTCCTGCTTCTTGACCAATGTGAATAACTACATTGAAATTGTTTTTCTGTCCTGCCTATACCATGCATGTCTAATTAAAATAATATTAATAATAACCAATCAGGAAATAAAAGCCTGCTAAGAAAACTTACAACCTCACATTGCTGATCAATAGACTCATCCAGGACCACTTGAGAAAATATTTTATTTCAGTTTCTCTTTGCTACAAATTCTCAAACAAGACACATGATGGCCATGAATGTTTTCCAACTTTTCCGATTTATTTAGCAGACAGATTTTTCCAGACTAATTTGACATAATGAAATACAATAGGCAATCCTGGAGCTTACTGGTTACCACAGTATGAACTTTGGAAGGTGACACTTGAAAACCTGAATGCAGTCACAATATTCTAGAAAACTCACCCAGTGAGACATGAGGCAAATAACTTACAAACACACAAGTAAAGACAACAAAACATTTTTGCGTCCCTCATGCATATAATTCGTACAGTAAATGTCTTACACTTGCATTCCAGTGTTTGTCCATGACTGTCTTTGTTGTAGTTTGGATTAAGGGTCAGATTTATATTTACATCAATGCATTTCGCAAACGCTTTAATCCAAAGTGATTCACATTTGTCAGTGTCAATTACAGTGCCAGTCTCCCCCCTATAGCACCTCAGGGATAAACGCCTTACTCAAGGGCACAATGCTACTAGCATGCTAACTGCTACGCTACCACCACCAGATATCATGGCTGGTCTACCCTATCCACCCAGGCAGGTTTAAAGCAACACTATGTTTTTAACACCATGTTTTCTATGTTTGTAACTTTTTGCCACTATTTGAAGTGTCCTTGCTATCAGACATTTTGTTTTGGAACCATGTCTGAATTAATTAGGAATTAGAATTAATTAATTAATCTTAGGGGTGGGACATTAACGCGTTAATTACGATTAAGTAATAAAAAATAATTAAAAATATTAACGCATTTTATCGCAGTTTACTTACCCGGAACGTTTGTCAGTGCATGGTGTACTGCAAACTATGCAGGAAAGAGTTCGCCTATCATAGAAGCTCGTCAACTTTGAAATAGCATTTAAACGCGAAGCATGTCACCGCGATCACTGAAACTGCTGGAGCTCAAGGTAACACTTCTGGTCAGCAGTGTAAACTAAACCAACCGGCGGTCTTCCAGAAGAAAATTAGCAGGTCAACGTCAGAAACATTGACGAATGCACTCGCAAAGTGGATTGCCCAGGACTGTAGACCACTATCAGTGGTGGAAGACAAGGGTCTACAATATTGCAATATTGGTCAGGGACCTTACATTTTTTTACCTTTGTTTACTATTTTGAAATGCAGTTTATTTATTTTTTTAATGAATGTTTATTTTTTTGAAGACATTTATTTCAGCCATTAAATGAGTTTAATTATCGAAGTGACGTCTGTGTCTATTAGTATTTGATGAACTCTTCACACATTTATATAAAATATGTTACTTTTGGGGCAAATACGGTATTGTAGTTAGTTGAGATTAATTAAGATTAATTAATTACAAAGCCTGTAATTAATTAGATTATTTTTTTTAATCGAGTCCCACCCCTAATTCATTTAGATGCCTTATAGTCATATGAAGGGTGGGTGAATACAGGTGTTGTTCCCATGCACAGTGCAGTGGAGGGTGGAGGAAAGGAAAGTAACACAGTCATAGAAAACCTTCACTCTGCTCATGTCATTGCTGACTGTATTGCCATCAAACACCAATTAGCATCTTCTAACTGCCAATAAAGCTCTGGAAAATGCCTGGAAGCTTTTGTGTGCTCTCTGGTAGCTACACAGTGTTTCTTTGACACAGCATAGATAATCTCTTGCGTCTTTGAGTGTGAGTGGGTTGCCTTTCTGCATCTGAGCCCGGAGAACTTCTCTCTTAAGAGTCTTGGGTGCTGTCTTGTGTCCCCACGGGGTGGCGCTCCACAGAGCATCGGTGCGTGGCAAGTCCCGTCTTGCGTGTAAACGCGCGTCCACACTTTGCGCACAGGTAGGGTTTGGCCCCCGTATGCACAAGTTGGTGACGAATGAGGCAGTGCTGCACCCAGAATGCCTTGCCACAGATGGAGCAAAGAAATGGCTTCTTGCCACTGTGCACACGCAGGTGGTTACGCAAGGCCCCTGCCTCCAGGAATGTCTTTCCACACGGAACACACGTATATGGCAATTCCCCAATGTGCGACCACCGATGCCTACGGAGATCTGCCGGGAAGTTGAATCGCTTACCGCAGTCGGAGCACACGAACGGCTTTGCCTCGCTGTGCGTGCGTTTGTGATTGCGCAAGCCGCCTGGCCTTGCGAAGCTCTTACCACACTCCGAGCACACGTACGGTCTCTCCTCGGAGTGTGACTTCTGGTGACTACGGAGCGCAGAGAGGACACGGAAGCACTTGCCGCACTCTGAGCACTCGTGAGGTCTGATCCTGTGACACTGAGGGCAGCCGCAGGGCTCCGCGTCGGCGTGCGCCTCTTTCCTGTGGACCCAGAGGCCCTTTTTCTGCCCGAACGTCCGATCACATCGGCAGCACTGATAGAGGTCACAGCGGCTGGCATGCTGCACCTTTGGGGGCATCTTCAACTGTGAGGCACCTGTAGCCTTCCGAGAGATGCACGTTGCTTTCTGGTGAGATTTCTGGTGTGTCTCCAGCTGTGACTCCCGGGCGAAGGTCCTCTCACACTGGCCGCAGCGAAAGGGCCTTTCCCGCGTGTGTGTCCGCAGATGAAGCCTCAGGTACGGCAGGCGCTCAAACGCCTTCCCACACTCCGCGCATTTGTGACGTCGCTTCTCCAGGGACGTGAGCCGAGTGGGCGGAGCAAAAGTCTTCTCACACTGGGCGCAGCGGCAGAGCTGGCCTCCGACATCATCATCGTGCGTCCTTTTGTGGTGCTTCAGCGATGACTTGCAGCGGAAAGCAGAGCTGCACTGGCAGCACTTGAATGGCGTCTCGCCCGTGTGCTTGAGCCGATGAGATGCAAGCGACGATGGGCGCATGAACGCAGCGTGGCACAGCGGGCACTTGTACGGCTTCTCTCCGTGGATTCTCTGATGGTCCTTGAGCTTGGTGGCGCTGCTCAACAGCTTCCCGCAGTGGGAACACTCGTACTGCTGGGTCCCTTCCAGATGTTTCCCACGATGATATTTGATGCACGTGGTGCGACTCAGCATCTTCAAAACACACACAAAAAAACCTGTACTCAGCACCTTTAAAACACACACAAGAAAACCTCAACTCAAACTAAGTGGTAAGAATAAAAAAACTATTAGTATAAAGCAACCATGAGGGCAGTAATTATGAGGACTTGTGAAGAACTGGCACGTCCTTCTCCAAACAAAAAAGAACGTTTTTGTTTTTTGTGTGCGTCAAAACCAAATCATGTATTCAACTTAAACCGCACTCACTAAAACGTCTTTACCACAGGTCTACTTAAACCGCACTCACTAAAACGTCTTTACCACAGGTCTACTGGACCAAAAACGTACTTGATGGCCCAACGCCGAAATGCGTACGTTTGGTAAACCTGTGTTAACCCCTTGAGACCGAGGACCGCACCATGCGCCCAACGGCCAACGGTCAGATTACTCACGGAGTTTTCGTCACAGAGACATCACATGCACATCACGTGAAACTGCACAACCCGACCTTTCCAATGGTGCTAGGCGCCAGGCTAATATTTTTTTGAGATTTTGAGGTTTGCGAGATAATTAGCATTGAAATTTGATTTAAACGAATGTCACTAATACAGCTCTGCATTGTCTCCAACCCCCCATTCTCCCTCTCCACCCCAAAATAAAGGATTTCTTCTCCATATCAGTTGTTTTCAGACACCTGTCTGTCACATAGCCGGGGCAGATGCTAGAAATGCCATTACAGAACAGCAATAGAGCTGAATATCATGCAGCTCTGTGTCTAATCTGTGTCTACTGTGTCTACTAGTCTTCTCTGTGCAATAAAATACAAATAAAATATGGAAATGAATAAAATATTCTGTCAATACATATATTTTTGCAAACAGAAGTAGTTCTAGAAGTCCTAAAGTATCCCACTATCATGATTCTTATATTGCCAGATTCCAACCTCCTCTATCCAAAAGATATTAGCCTGTGTTGATGGCCTGAGATAAGAGCTTAAAGAAAAAATCAACATGTAGCCTGTGTTGATGGCCTGAGATAAGAGCTTACAGAGTTAAGGTAGTGAAATTACACCAAAAATAGGCAAGGGCTCAAAGGGTCAAAGAAGTCATAGTGAGTGCAGTTTAATAATAAAAGGGTTTGTGATGTTTTGTGAACATATTACTAAGACATGAACTACCTTGTCGCAATTCTATAATCTCACTATTTAATTATACACAATTCTATAATCTTACTATTTAATTATACACAATTCTATAATCTTACTATTTAATTTTACACAATTCTATAATCTTACTATGTCGCAGTGTGGACACTGGGCGGGCTTGACGTCGTTCAGCTTGTTCTGGTGCATGTACAGGTAGCGGAGGCTCGTGAACGGCTTCTCACACTGTGAACACTTGAGAGACTTGGGTGGGCGCGTGTGCGCCCTCAGGTGTCTCTCCAGCTGAGCAGCCTGAGTAAAAGGTCTGTCGCACTGCGGGCATCGGAGGACATTTTCCCCTGTGTGAAGTCGCTGGTGCGTCTGGAGTAACGCTGCATTGCTGAAACTCTTGTTGCAGTCTGGGCATCCGTAAGGTTTGCGTTTGAGCTGCGTCAGTCCTTGGTCTGGGCATCCGTAAGGTTTGCGTTTAAGCTGCGTCAGTCCTTGGTCTTCTGCTGACAGGGCCAAAAACAAAGAGGAAGGTCTGAAGAAGCTTATCGCTAATAAAATGCAAAACTGGATTGGCCTGCATCCTATGCACTCATAGGGCAGAGAGAACAAGAAGATTTTTGTTTTGTTTTAGTTGTGTACGACATTCTTGAAGGATAATTCAACCTTTTTCATTCCTGATTATCACTGTTTAGAGATAGACTTAGAACTGTTTTGAAGTAAAAGTCAGTTGATGGTCAATATATGTTTCATATTCTTTTGGACTGATGTTTATACACTTACATTTTTTATAAACATGCAAAAATGTAATGCTATTAAAATATATATAACCTTTTCCAGTCATGACACTTTTTACATGTCTGAATCCGTTTCCAAAAAAGTGAAAATATGACATAATGGCAGTTCCCTTATTTCCCTAATATTTCCATTTTGTTGCAATCATCTATAGGTAACAGCTTATGCTCTAGTATAAACCCAGGACTTGGGCAATCATATACAGGTCGCGGCTAATGTCATAGCATAAATCACTTGCAGCTAATACCATAGCATAAACCCAGGGACCCAGGTTTGAATCTCACCCAAGGTCATGTCCTGATCTTTCCGCATCTCTCTGTCTCTCCCGCTCCCTGTTTCTGCCTACCTCTAAATGTCCGATCTCAATAAAGGCAAAAATGCCTGACAGAATTCTTTAAAAAAATACTAAAAATAAAAATATACTTAAAGAAATTATGACAACAATAATAATAATGGGCAGCAGTCTATGAATACGTCTACCTGCTGGTGTAAGACCAATAACACTTACTATAGGCCTACCTGCTGCCCATGGTGTGAGATCAGCACAATAACGTGTACTATAGGCCTAACAGAGTGTTTATTAAAAGTGACATATCCACTTCAGGGGGGGAAAGTACCCCTGGACCCTATGTGTGATGTGAAGTGGTTCCACACATTCACCGCCTTTTCTGTCTTGTGCTGTTACTGCGGTGTGTGTTGTGTCTTGTGCTGTTACTGCGGTGTGTGTTGTGTCTTGTGCTGTTACTGTGGTGTGTGTTTTGTGTCTTGTGCTGTTACTGCGGTGTGTGTTGTGTGGTGTGTCTTGTGCTGTTACTGCGGTGTGTTTTGTGTCTTGTGCTGTTACTGCGGTGTGTGTTGTGTCTTGTGCTGTTACTGCGGTGTGTTTTGTGTCTTGTGCTGTTACTGTGGTGTGTGTTGTGTCTTGTGCTGTTACTGCGGTGTGTGTGTGTGTGTGTCTTGTGCTGTTACTGCGGTGTGTGTTGTGTCTTGTGCTGTTACTGTGGTGTGTGTGTGTCTTGTGCTGTTACTGCGGTGTGTATTGTGTGTTGTGCTGTTACTGTGGTGTGTGTTGTGTCTTGTGCTGTTACTGCGGTGTGTGTTGTGTGTTGTGTCTTGTGCTGTTACTGTGGTGTGTGTTGTGTCTTGTGCTGTTACTGTGGTGTATTTTGTATCTTTTCTTTCTTTTCTCTTGCACAAGACTACAGAAGCTTTAAAGAGGATGGGACTGACTAAAACACTGCGCTGCTTAACTTACCTTGACTGAAATAATTGTGATCTTCTGTGCCTTCTGTATTTGTCCCTATTATGACTTTGATGATCGACTCGTCTAGTTCTTCTTTGGTCGGCATCGGCGACTGTCCATCATCACCCGACTGCGTTGCTTCCTGACATGTTGACAGCATGTTGAGGGTTAGTAAGCATAACAAAATTTCATTAGAAACACATACAGAAATACATACATACAGAAATACATACATACAGAAAAATATTAAGCATCCTTTCATCAATAAAAACAATCAGCTAAAGGTACAGTCAGACATGCACAGCAGTTTGCAAACATGACATAATAATCGTAATCATAGTAATCATAATCATTTGTCAACAGAAAATCGGTTTGTAAACAAGAAAACAATAATCAGTTTGTAAAAAATACCAGTCAGTTTCTAGCTCCTCATGATAGATTAGCTCTCCATTTCCTGTCCTGACAAATCACTGATGCTAGCCCACAACTTGCTTAATGGGTCTGCTACCTCCTTTAGTGCCTGCATAATGGCTTATGTTACCCCTTGTCAACTTTGGTCATCTGGTCATCAAGGAATGCAGTCTGGCAGTCCCAGCACCCGCACACGGCAATCCAGACTCTTTTCATGGGTCATTCCACGCTGGTGGAATGGCCTACCGGGCGTTACCAGAGCAGGGGCGTCCCTGTCTATCTTTAAGACGCTCTTGAAGACCCAGCTCTTCAGAAAGCACCTCATGTCCTCGCACATAGCCTGTACTCCACCCCTCCCCCCCCCCATTGTCATTCTGCACCTGACATCAGTTCTGCACTCTCACCTCAGGAACCCTAGTGGAGTTCTTTTTAAGACTTCTTCTATGTAGCTTCATTGTTGATCCTCTTGTGTAAGTTGCTTTGGATAAAAGTGTCTACTAAATATTAATACTAAATATACATAAATGTAAATGTAATTTTGGACATGAGAAACTGCATTCATTCAA
>PYXC01001318.1:0-7500 GCA_015244755.2 Tenualosa ilisha
CTGCTAAATGCCTAAATGTAAATGTAAATGTAAATGTTATGCAATTAGTATTATAAACATAGAAATAATTGATTGGTATTGACTGGTAATTGATAGGTATAATGCAATAAATGCTATAGACGTATTGTTTTGGTTTTATTACTGAAAAAGTTTTCAGGTACAACGAAGAAAGATAAACATACAGTGGTTATAAGTAAATCACTCACAATTGTCCAGCTTCTGAGCGATGACCTCCTGACTCATGTTCCTCAGGATGTGCACTGCAATCTTCAGAGCTCCATCTCTGGCATCTCTCTGCTCCTCCTCATCCTCATCCTCCTCACTACAAGGGGATTCTGGGTAATCAGGACTCAGGAGCTTCTTGAGTCTCTTTAGTTCATTCTTCATGAAAGTGATGACTTTGTGTTCCAGCTCCTGATGGAAATTAAATTTCATTTAAATCAGTGACCATTAGAATGAGTGATAAATAAAACATAAACATTCCAACAACTCACACACTCACACACACACACACACACACACACACACACACACACACATACACACACACACACACACACACACACACACTGACACACACACTCACACACATACAAATACACACACACACACACACACACACACACAAACACACACGCACACACACATACAAACACACTCACACACATACACACACACACACTCATACACACACAACATACACACACACACACACACACACACACACACACACACACACACACCTTGAAAACAGTCGACAACTCATTAGTTTTGCTGAAGGGTTGATGAACTCTTTGTTCTCCCAGTTGTTTGCTGACGGAAACAGAAGTAGGTACTGATCAACAAAGCATAGAGGTTCACAGGTAAATATTAGCAGCCTGGTTACTCACCAAAAGGACAACAAAAATTGCACATTGCAAGACACATCTCTCCTATAATCCAATGAAGGTTCTGCTCAAGTTGTTCATGAATATTTATTTAAACTGATGCAATAGAAAACATAATCAACATCTGCAGCAGCCCACTGATTTCCATGAGCACCTTGAATAGAAATAAAATTTGTTTCACCGAAGTTCTGTAACGTTAGATTCATGTGAGAAATTTAAAGTAACAGGTGCCTAATTAGACCTCGGTCTACAAACTTCAAATAGAATGTAATGACACCGGCACACACTTGATCACTTAATTATATTCTAAATAATAACTTAATTAAATATTCTATCAATTACTCTATCATGTCTATGTTGTTTTGCTCTGTTTTATGTTGGCTTTGAAAATAATGCCCAGTTAGGAGAGCAGGGCAATAAAGTCTTAGGATGATACCTGCCTCCTAATTCAATGGGTTTATCGGTTCAGTATCAACTGATATGCAAAACCCATGTATCAGAATCTGTATCAGAACTAAAACAGTTGGATCGGTGCATCCCTAGTGAATGCACTCCAAACACCAACACTAAGCATACAGGTAAATGTGCTTCAATCACCAACACTAATCACACAGGTAAATGTGCTTCAATCACCAACACTAATCACACAGGTAAATATGCTCCAAACACCAACACTAATCACACAGGTAAATGTGCTTCAATCACCAACACTAATCACACAGGTAAATATGCTCCAAACACCAACACTAATCATACAGGTAAATGTGCTCCAAACACCAACACTAATCACACAGGTAAATGTGCTTCAATCACCAACACTAATCACACAGGTAAATATGCTCCAACACCAACACTAATCATACAGGTAAATGTGCTCCAATCACCAACACTAATCACACAGGTAAATATGTTCCAACACCAACACTAATCACACAGGTAAATGCTTAAATAATGCTTTTAGAGAAGATTATCTGGATTATTGTGTACACAGCTGTGTGAAAACTGTGAAGCCAAACATGAATCCAATTCACAACTTGTGAACTTCATCATGGAGATCAAACTTGTAGGCTACATTCCAATCTGCAAAACAAACCCTGAGTCATGAGTTCCTAATGGCACACAGCTATGTAGCACAAGTCCCAAATCCCCTCTGTGAAAAGGTGATCCATCACCCTGTTTATGTTATCAGGGGCAGAATCACATGGATAATGGTCACATGTTCCACAGCACTGCACAAATCAACGGGTGAGAACCAGCCACCTTTCTGGGTCACAGCCCACCAGTACCTGTGGTCAGGATGACTGCCTCCCTTACTGAAGTCGATATTGCCATGCTTTGACTGGTCACTCTTCATGGACGCACAGCTGAATGCAGGGGAGTCTGGTCTACTTTTCTCAATAGGACTATCAGTCATGATAACACAGTGTTAAACACAGGCATGCAGTTAAAGAGATTATTATTTTTACAAAGACACAAAGAAATCATTAATAATAACAAGGCCACACACTCACACACACACAAACACACACACCTTGTACGTCCATATTCACCAGCAGATTCTCCATGCTGACTCATGTTGGAGGAAGAACAGAGCTACAGTCACTCCCTGTTTGAGACAGAAAATAAGTTCATGGTCAGGTTAACAACAGTAGGGCTCTAGTCTTAAATGAAAGTATGAAATGCATGTCAATCTTATAGTTAAGATAATGCATTCAATGCATCACATTTCAAATACATTGAAAGAAGCAAGTGAAGTTCTAATAGTGCCATGACTTCCACGTTTGTTTTATTGAATGTTCAAAGGTAGTCAGTGAGCACCTCGAAAAAAGGTGTACGTTCACTTTTGATTTCTAATGCATGATGATTTCTAATAAATAAACATATTGAGGTTACGCATTTCTCCTTGGACAGTGGATTGCAAATTGTTATTCTAGTCATGATAAAACCTTGCAACTCATTCGGGTAGACGAGCCGATAACATTCAACTTTAATTTCAACTCTGAGGTCTCAAACGTATTCCATACTAAAATGTCTATAGGGCAGTTCCAGGGAAAACGTCCATTACGCCAATGAAATGCCTTGGAATTTGTATGATGTAAATGTTTAATAGCAAATGCTCAAATATCATGTAACCATTCACATCACACTATTGCATTTTATTGGCGTTATGGACGTGAAAAAACATAATTAGCATAATTAGCATAATAGCCCCTACATTATTTCTGATGGAATTATTAAAAGTACTTTACTTGGCAGCTTAGTAGGCCTACTATTTGCAGTGTAACCTCAAATACGGAAGGACTTATTGCTGATTATTGCCTATTGCTGATAAACTTACTTTTGCCGTAGATAATGCATACTTTTTCCAGCCTAAGAAATGCACAAAAGTAGCTATATTAGTATAATATAGTAGTAATATTCAGGATACAGACCTACGATATTCTTTCACTTTCTATATTCCCGTGAAATTCCAATCAGAGCTCATGTATGGCCAATCCACCTGCACGAAGCTTCCGGGTTCTCTTCCCCGACTTTACCAGCAGGTGGCAGTATATAAGCGCTGATTAACCTGTTCAGTCCCAATTCTTTCTGCAGATTTCAGCACATGGATTTTACTCCAGAGACCTTCCTTAAATACAAACATTATGCACTTTTTAATTTCATGTTTAATAAGTTTTATGCTTGTATAAAACTTAGATATAAATTGGTCAGTAAAGCCTATTTGCACACTTGTAATCTTAAAATGAAAGCAGTGATGACAGTGCCCACTAAGCAAAGAATAATGAGATATTGTTAAGTTATTGTGCATATAACAAAAACGTTCATACTGGTTATCATACCACAATGGATACACACAGTCTAAACAGGAGACACACCTTAACATGGTGAAATTTCCAAAAGTCTTTTCAATTTTTGATGGATTAATTTTATTGTCATGGAAAAATCATGGCCTCGCATAACTAGATAGCACTCTTACTGAATAGCAGGGACATGTTTAACCCCAATCCACCCCCCGCCATTCTCACCTCCCATCCCCAACCCCTGCAACCTCGCCCCACCCGCACACTCAGCTGTAACATCAACTCAGCCGTAACATAGACTTTTTAAAATGTATCTTATGGATAACTCATACAACTTACAAAATGCAAAAAACTTTCAATAATTTTCAATGACTTGCAGTGACTTTCAATGACTAGTTGACTTAGACTAAACTTAAACTAAACTTTCAATGACTGATCATTTTGTCTGTCTTTTGACTTCATCCTTTAGGAAAAAGTTTGAAGCATTCAACATGGACCACCCTTTTCACGTCCATATACAGTGTGCTTGTCACACCATCTGCATCTGCAGAAACGGTTTCCTGTGTTCTCAGGCCAGTGATCTTTTCCATTATCATTTTTTGCAGATTGAATTTCTTGTAGCTGGTGGTCTGCCTTGGGTAAGGGCTGGTTTGCCAAATATTTTTATGAGACCCATTGCTACACATCATTGAAAGGCCAAGAGGTCATATTCACTCCCCATCACATCTCTGAAGAACAGCCAGCTGTTGATCATCGCTCTGTGAAGGGTCCAACAAACTCTTGGCCACCACCATTTCTTCAACCTTATCATTGCCATGTGTCTGGACACATTGAGATCATGCAGATCAACACCCCCATGTTTTTGTTGCAGTGGGCTGTAGAACTTTGTCTTTTTTCTCCTTATTCCATCTGATGACAGGAAACACAGAAAACTTCTCTCCAGAATTTGATGCTATGGTCTCCACATTGTTGTCTCTCCACCGTACGAGCAGCTTCTCTTGCTCAGTGAGGATCTCTGTAACAACGCTGTGTCATCTCATCAAGAAGACTAAGAGAGGTAAACAGGGGTTGTCATGCACAAAGTGGCACCCAGGAGGTGCGTCAGCCTGTTCAGCAAGATCCAGGACTACACTTGGGCCCTGACCAAAGCCTGTATCAGGAAGGTGAGTGTGCCCTCCACAGTAGGGCTCCATATGGTACAGGCACCCTGTAGGTGATGCAAGACTCCACAGCTTATAGCCAAATTGGATTGACTTGCCCTTAAAGAACTGCTTGCAACTGTGCCTGCCACAATAAGAGACAATACTTTCATTAACTGACAGCCATTTGGAGAATGGCATAACTTTGAAAGATTCATTTAGTGCAGTGAACATGCGTCGCACTTCGTAGAGAGGGTCATTTGTGGCCCTTGAATTTTCCACCCCATGAATTGAAGCCAATATTTCATCAAACCTATTCCTTCTCATTGCATTGGAGATGGCTTTGTTGTAGACATTGGGGTGTAATGACCAAAACAAGTGCCACCGTGGCACAGAACTGTACTCAGATGTAAGCTGAACCCCATAGAGGGTCAGCAATTCATCCATGGTCAGGTCAAGCATTTTGCCTTTGGTCTGTATGGAGTATGCATTTGACATTTCATTTGTGAGTTCCCTGAGAGTGGGAGGATACATCAGCAAAAACAAATCAGGCGGATCGGGATGAGTTTGTTTGATGCACTCTGCTGCTCTTGGTCTGTAGGTCACAAAATCAGTAAAGCTTGATGCAGCTGGGCGTTTGGATCTTTTAAAAACCTTGTCCCTGTTGGGAATGTGTTCAATAGGAGCTCTCCGGAGTGGAAGGACCTGGAATGGCATGGGCCTGGTAAGGAGGAGAGGGAGAGGGGTGTGCCCACGTGGTACGTGATGGAGCGGTATCAGCCCGGCGAAGAGGAGAGGGAGAGGGAGGTGCCTGTGTGTGTGTGTGTGTGTGTGTGTGTGTGTGTGTGTGTGTGTGTGTGTGTGTGTGTGTGTGTGTGTGTGTGTGCGTGTGTTTTGAAAACGCAGATAGAGAAGCTCTATACTGTATTGATGAGCATTGATCAGGAGTTAAGGAATAACGTGTGTGTGTGTGTGTGTGTGTGTTTAAATGTGAGAGAGTCTAATCAAGTTTCTTAAGTGCATCCTAAAGCTGTATTGTGGGGGATTGTTAGGTTTGGTGTGTGTGTTTGTGTGTGTGTGTGTGTGCACGCATTGATGCATTAATTATAACGTGTGTGTCTACAGGCTGAGGGTAACATACATGTTATGTCTAATCTGTGTTTTTCTTGTATATTCTATACAATTCTATATCCTAACATATATACCTCCTAACAGATATATAACTTATTTATTACATACATGTCTGTTATTTTGCTCTATCTTGGCTTGGTAAATAATGCCCAGTTAGGAGAGTAGAGCAATACAAGCTGAGGATGATGCCTGTGTCTTAATTCAGTGGGGATATCAGATCAGTATCAGATATCAAACTGTGTTGAAACTATAAATTTGCTCTTATGAAAAGTTCATATCAGTTGTTCCTTTTTAATAGTTAGGTGACAATTAATGAGTTAAACAAGTTTTAGACTGCGGTAGGCTACAGCACTTTAAAGTTACATGGCATTGAAAAACACACCATGACCAAGTCAGAGGTGTGTGTGTCACGCTAAAGCTCTGGAAATAGTAGGCTAAGAGCGCCCTCTAGTGTGTGGTAAGGAAACCAAGGATGCTCTGGCAGGTGAAGAGATGGAGGCTGTGCACTAGATTGTGTCGACTCTCCCACAATGCAATGTGTATTTGAGTGACACACCTGTAAATCAATCTACAGAATGAGTTGGTATGATTTAGTGAGTAGTGTTAGGATATGGACTAGGCTTCATCTGGCTGGGGTGGATCAGCTGGCTATATATTTATATGTACTTTGTATACAGTATATAAATACATCCATCCTGTAAATACAGTACATATCAGTAGTGATGGGGATGAGACACTTATGTCGAGTCTTTGAAGGGTCAAGACAGTTGAGACCGAGACCGTTGGTTTTTAAATGCAGTTG
This sequence comes from Tenualosa ilisha, assembly GCA_015244755.2. Lineage (NCBI taxonomy): Eukaryota > Metazoa > Chordata > Actinopteri > Clupeiformes > Clupeidae > Tenualosa > Tenualosa ilisha. The sequence goes on from PYXC01001318.1 coordinate 6,761, forward strand.
AGACCGAGTCAAGGCCGATTCTTTGAGAAAGCAAGACCGAGCCGAGACTGAGTCTTTCAGGAGTCGAGACCAAGACCATAAAATCAATCAGTTTTCATAACCATGATTTAATATCACCCCAGTTAATAATCAACTGTTGGACCTACAGGTTAATCTACACTGGGAATAAAAGGGGTACAAGTGTCTGCTAAATGCATAAATGTGGGCTAATGGAAATGTAAATGCTTATACTGCTGGCCTGGAAATCCAGACCCACATCTAGAAAGATGTAGGTCTGGCCCTGACTAATAGACCAAATCCAATCCAAGAGACGGCACCAATTCATGCATATCAAAATGTCTCTTCACTTTATTGGATAGCTATTCAAAACTGCTTCAACAGTGCTGCTCTGTCATCAACATGTTAAACCCACCCTGACTCTGAATCATAGTTAGGACCTGCAGAGCAAATTCAAATTTGCAAGTGGTATGTCTAGATTTGTAGACTACTTACCGTAGTCGTTTTTCCAATTTTTCCAAACTGAATCATTTTGACAGTACACTAGAATACAATATACAATATCTCTTAAAACTTTAGTCTTTCTTAATAGGTACATTCAAACAATGCTCACAACTACAACATGGGACCCAGATCAGAACAGAACAACTACAGTAGAATTATTTAAATCGATTTCAATGGTGGAAATTTGGATATTTAACATGAACATAAAAAAAATCTGTTTGAGGACTCGCTCTGAAATT
>PYXC01001318.1:12500-22500 GCA_015244755.2 Tenualosa ilisha
GTTCTGATAACTCAGGAGCACATAGAGAGCTGCTAGAAACTCCTGGATGCTCAGATGAACAAAGCAGAACACCTTCCCCTGATACAGCCAGCCTCCTCTCTGAAGATCTGGGTGCACACCCCTGAGTACACTGATGCCTCTTTTACATCAATGCCACACTCTCTCAGGTCTTTATCATAGAAAATCAGATTGCCCTTCTTCAGCTGCTGAAAAGCCAGTTTCCCCAGGGACTCAATGGTCTTCTGGTTCCAGACTGTATTCACACCTTGTTTTTTATACTTCTGACTCCTGTGTTTGGTTTGTATAATCAGGAAGTGTGCGTACATTTGAGTCAAAGACTTTGGAATCTCTGTACTGTTGGCTTCAGTCAGGATGCTCTCCAAAACAGAGGCTGACATCCAACAGAAGACTGGAATGTGACACATGATGTAGAGACTTCTAGATGACTTCAGGTGTGTGATGATTCTGCTGGCCAGCTTCTCTTCTCTGATCCTTTTTCTGAAATACTCCTCTTTTTGTGGGTCACTGAAACCCGGACTTCTGTCACCTGGTCAACACACTCAGGAGGGATTTGATTGGCTGCTGCTGGTCGGGAGGTGATCCACTTGAGAGCAGAGGGAAGCAGATTACCATTGATGAGGATTGAGAAAAGGACATCCACTGCGGCGGGTTCTGTTACACTGTAGATGCTTTCATTGTGCTGGAAATCTAGAGGAAGTCTGCTTTCATCCAGACCATCAAAGATGAAAGTAATGTTGTATCTGTCCTGGTCCATGAAGGAAAAGTCTTTTGTTTTACTGAAAAAGTGATGAATGATGTCCATAAGGCTGTATTTCTTGTGTTTGACCAGGTTTAGCTCACGAAAAGGAAGAGGAAATATAAAGTGGATATTTTGATTAGCTTTTCCTTCAGCCCAGTCCAGAATAAACTTCTGCACAGAGACTGTTTTTCCAATGCCAGCAACTCCCTTTGTCAGCACAGTTCTGATGGGTTTGTCTTGTCCAGGTAAGGGCCTGAAGATGTCAGCACATTTGATTGGTGTTTCCCCCTTTGTTACTTGTCTCTTGGATGCCATCTCAATCTGTCTGACCTCATGTTCAGTATTGACCTCTGCACTCTCCCCTCTGTGATGTAGAGCTCAGTGTAGATCTTCTCCAGGAAAGTAGTTTTTCCCTGCTTTGGGATGCCTTCAAATACACTCTGAAACTTTTTCTTCAGTCTGTATTTGAGCTGTTTCTGACATCTTGGAAATAGTCCATCTGGATAAAAATATATTCATTAGATATCAGAAAGCACAGCTGTCCACAAGTGTTATCAATTAGCATTATAAACATAGAGATAATTATAAATTGGCATTCTGCAATAAACTCAGAAATACCGTCATTATTTCTGCTATATGATATGGTGTTATTACTGAAAATGTTTCCAGTTCCAATGAATGAATATAAACTAATGTAAGCTATAGTGGTTATAAGTAAATCACTCACATTTCTCCAGCCGCTGAGCGATGACCTCCTGACTCATGTTCCTCAGGATGTGCACTGCAATCTTCAGAGCTCCATCTCTGGCATCTCTCTGCTCCTCCTCCTCCTCCTCACTACAAGGGGATTCTGGGTAATCAGGACTCAGGCGCTTCTTGAGTCTCTTTAGTTCATTCTTCATGAAAGTGATGACGTTGTGTTCCAGCTCCTGATTACAAGTCAAATTGTTCCACCAGTGAAAATTAAAATCAGGTTGTTTCATTAAAAAGAAAAGAAACAACTCTTCTATCCATCAGCATGTGTACACTCACACACACACACACACCTTGAAAACAGTAGACAACTCATTACAGGCGTTGCTGAGGGGTTGATGAACTCTTTGTTCTTCCTGTTGTTTGCTGAAGGAAACAGAAGAACAGCAGGAATTGGTCAACAAAGCACAGAGGCATACAGGTAAGTATACTTCAAACACCAGCACCCCCCCACCCCAACACACACACACACACACACACACACCACACACTCACATACACACACACACACTCACATACACACAGTCACATTATTCCAGAGGTCCAGATAGGCCCCACAGTATGTGCATACACACACACAACACACACACACACGCACACACATACACACACACTCCAGACCTATCAATTTCCCACAATACAGTTTTTGGATACACTTAACAAACTTCAGTACACTCTCTCACATTTAAACACACACGCACACATACACACACACTCCAGACCTATCAATTTCCCACAATACAGTTTTTGGATACACTTAACAAACTTCAGTACACTCTCTCACATTTAAACACACACGCACACATACACACACACTCCAGACCTATCAATTTCCCACAATACAGTTTTTGGATACACTTAACAAACTTCAGTACACTCTCTCACATTTAAACACACACGCACACATACACACACACACACACACACACACACACACACACACACTCACACACACAGAGCAAACCTAATAATCAGCCTTTAGATACACACACACACACACTCACGCACACACACACATTGCAATTATGGCATTGAGAAACACACACATAAGCAAACATGCATGCACGCACACATACACAGGTGACACAAGAGGTGCAGAGGTTTGTCAAATGTGCAAACACACACACATACACACACACAAACACACACACACACACACACAAACTTACAAGACTGTAAGTTTTTCTCTATAGAGGACATTTCCCATAACCTGATGCATCAGCCGCTTTCACATCATTTCACTTTGTACAAAGCATCTGAAACCTCAGTTGACATGTATTTACTCCACTCATCTGACACCTGAAATCAGTTGGCATGTATTCACTCCACTCATCTGACACCTAAAATCAGTTGGCATGTATTCACTCCACTCATCTGACACCTAAAATCAGTGGGCATGTATTCACTCCACTCATCTGACACCTAAATCAGTGGGCATGTATTCACTCCACTCATCTGACACCTAAAATCAGTTGGCATGTATTCACTCCGCAGATACTTTCTGCTTCAGCATCATCTCTACTATTTTTCATGACATATGCTATGCACTGGAATGCACCGTTTCAATTCAACGTTAACGTTTCCAGCCCTCCCTCCCTGTGTTTGCTGATCTGGTCTGTCCCAACTCAGAGACCATGAAAAGTCTATTCTTAAGTCTGGTTCCCTGACTCTGTGATGGAACTAAAAGAAATTGAGCGGAAGTACCAGACGGCACTAACCTGGATACATTACCCACCAACACTAATCACACAGGTAAATATGCTTCAAACACCAACACTAATCACACAGGTAAATATGCTCCAAACACCAACACTAATCACACAGGTAAATATGCTTCAAACACCAGCACTAATCACACAGGTAAATATGCTCCAAACACCAACACTAATCACACAGGTAAATATGCTTCAAACACCAACACTAATCACACAGGTAAATATGTTCCAATCACAAACTCTAATCACACAGGTAAATATGCTTCAAACACCAACACTAATCACACAGGTAAATATGCTTCAAAACACCAACACTAATCATACAGGTAAATATGCTTCAAACACCAACACTAATCACACAGGTAAATATACTCCAAACACCAACACTAATCATACAGGTAAATATGCTTCAAACACCAACACTAATCACACAGGTAAATATGCTCCAAACACCAACACTAATCATACAGGTAAATATGCTTCAAACACCAACACTAATCACACAGGTAAATATGCTCCAAACACCAACACTAATCACACAGGTAAATATGCTTCAACACCAACACTAATCACACAGGTAAATATGCTCCAAACACCAACACTAATCACACAGGTAAATCTGCTCCAACACCAGCACTAATCACACAGGTAAATATACACCAGCACTACTGTCCATGTAAAGCTAAATATGCTCCAAAGACTAATTTGCATATACTGTAATATGTAAGTAAATATGAGAAGCATATTTAATCTTTCTCGTTTTTTTCAATGACTACATTTACATGCACCGTATATTGAGAATAAGCCCAGTATTTTAGTTAAAGCAAGATTCCAGAAAAGAGGTTTGGTACAGCAATATTCCAGTTTACATGTCAATTGATATTTTGAAGTTAAACAGCAGTGGCCTGTGGCATCAGCACTTTATTGCAAACTTAAATAAATTTAGTGTTTTTTTATCCTTTGAGAAGCCCCTGGATAGTTGATATAGTTTTAAGTGCACAAGACAGAGTTCACAGCTGCAGACAGTGTAGAGAAAATATCTGTTTATTTCAGCACCTGACGCATTAATAGTAAGAAGAAGTAATACTAAGGGCAAAAGTAATGAAAAGGGGTTATGAGACCTTCTGGAGACAAAAGGGTGCAGATCCACTGCGCTTCTGTGTGCACCTGGTGCATCAACAATGGGGGCGGTTTTGATAATAAAATTTAAAAATTGGAGCAACACAGATGTAACCGCACCTTCCGCAACCGCAAATTCACCTTAATTCAAATGTAAGTTACAGTTGCATCTGTGTTGTTTTGATTGTTTTGATTGTTTTACCTTCTGAAGACAGTTTGTGTCCCTAAACCAAATATAATAAATATGCTGGGGGGGCGGGGGAGTTATTCCACTTCATAAATATGCCAGGGGGTTTATGTGGGTATTTAGACACTGGAATACAGAGTTACTCTGAATATGACAGTAGAATGCAATCTCCAACATTAAGTTGTGAATTACAAGAATTAGACTGGAGAGAATGCTGGAATAACATGATGATGGTCTACATAACAGTACTGGAGAAGTGGATGAAGACCAACTCTCTCTACCTGGGATCAGGATGAGTGTCTTCCTCTCTGAAGTCGATGATGTGCGCCTTTGACCTGTCACTCTTCATGGACACACAGCTTGGTGCAGGAGAGTCTGGTCTCTCATCCACTGGCCTTCAGCAAAGAAGACATAACATACAGCAGTTAAGTTCAGGAGGCTCTTTTCCTAAAGAAACTTCAAACTGTAGTTCTGCTTGTATTGTTGCAAAACAAGAGTGTAACAGGAGACCTTTGACCTTGGATAATTTCTTCATTGCTCTCTCTCTCTCTCTCTCCCCCTCTGTGTGTGTGTGTGTGTGTGTGTGTGTGTGTGTGTGTGTCTGTCAGTATATGTGTTATTCTGTGCATGATGGTAACTTTCTTGCAATGAAGACACTCAAGGATACAGGTCAAGAGCCCTAAATATTGATTATCAGTCACATGGTTCTAATCTCTACACAAATGTTCAGGGCGGCAGCCCATCAATACCTGTGGTCATGATGACTGCCTCCCTTGGTAAAGTCGATGCCCCTTTCTTTTGACTGGTCACTCTTCATGGACACACTGCTGGGTGCAGGAGAGTCTGGTCTTCTTTTCTGAATTGGGCCATCACTGATAATAACACAGTGTAAAAGGCATGGTGTGACAAGAGATGATTATGTTTAGATAAAACACCAATAAATTATTAGACCTAATAATGAGAAAGACAAGACGCACACATGCTCTCTCTCTCTCTCTCTCACACACACACACACACACACACACACCTTGCACACACACACACCTTGCACACACACACACCTTGCACTCCCATATCCAACGGCTGAGTCTCCATGTTGACTCATGTTGTAGGCAGAGCTACAGTCATTCCCTGTGTAAGAAACACAAAAAGTTCTAAAAAGAGTCCAAAAAGGCAGGTGTTGACTCACAGCAGGTCACCTAATGTAGGCATCATCACTTTAACAGTGAGTATCTGTTCTCCAGTCTCTGTCTAAGACCTGTCATATGTCTGTGACTAGTCCTGTCTCCACTCACTGAATCTCCCCAGAGATTTGATACTGAATGACGCAATTTCTTTCTTTCTCCCTCTCTCTCACATACAAACACACACACACACACACACACACACCACACACACACACACACACACACACACACACACACACACACACACACACTCACACTTATTATGGTCTCCACAGCATGTTTCAAAGTTCATTTGTTATCAGATGTACAGTATCTCACCCTATGTCCCTAAATATGACAAGCAGAAATAAAACTTCTTTCTGTTTGTCACAGCAATTCTTTAATTATTTGTTTCTCATCTGAATAGTATTTAGGCTACTTGCTGTCAGTTAAAACAGTTTGTATTGCTGTGCCATGTAAATTTCAGTGTGAGTTTAGATGTTCAGAAACTGCCCTGCTGACATACACAGCATACATACAAATATTAAGAGCAAAAACATCAAGCACTTTAAGAATTTCCACCAATATTCCCACTATTTCAACACTTACCTAATTATGAGGACTAAATCACAAAACTCTCTACAGTTGCATTTCACTGCGGTCCTCTAAAGGCACTTTGTGAAAAGCTTCTTCGGTGGAAAAACAGGTTGTTAAAGAGAAAGTGTCACTTTCATCCTTATGGCTGAGGAGTGTAATAATTAAACAGGCTACTGAGTCCACTGATTGGCTAATCAAGGCTGAAACCTGGTAGAAATGATTATCTGATCCAGTCTAGAGGGTTTATAGCCAGACCATAACAAGACTGAAGTTTTATATTTAAACCTTTGGATGCAATAAACAGGTTTATCATTGATGATCATAAAAACCTTTGGTCAGAATTAAACCTGTGTGCCTAAATTTGTGTTGTGGACACCTTCACCAACTGCCCCACTGTGCAACCCCCAATCCAACTTCCAATTTCCAACTCCAATTTCCAACTTCCAATTTCCAACTGAAGAAAATCATATGGGGAATTAAATACTGGAAATGAGTAAGAGAGAGAGTAGGTTTGGTTTGGAATCATTTCTACGTTTGTGGTGCTGGACACCTTAGCCCACTGCTCCACTGTGCAACCCTTCTTTAACAGCCATGCAAAATGAAGCCAACACACACAAAATATTTCCACAGAACCCTATTAAAAATTCTCTGATTTACAGCACTGGTAATGATCAATTACGCTTTCAGACTGTGGGGGGAACCTGAGAGCAAAACATTCTTTGGTGTTGCTTTCCAGGTAGGGCTGGAGATCCTGGAAAAATGGTTTGAGCTACATTTTGAAAATACGCAATTCAGATGTCCAAACCCCTTTCTTCAGACTACCCATCGAAGCCAAGCCTCCAGAGTACATCCGCAGAGGTGGGAGGGACAAATGTCAAGATGAGTTTCATAGGCATGTCACTATTCAATCATTTCAATGGGTCACTTACAGTGATTGGATGTTTTTTTTCTGTCCTGTCTGGTGACTAACATTTTTTATTTTTTTGTGTTTAAATTTAATTTGCATTTAATTAATGAGTTGCAAACAAGGGTTTTAAGCAATACAGTAAAAGGTGCCCCAGGAAAACATCTCCTACCCTACCTTTAAAGTACATGTGGGCTGGGATCTGATCCCGGGACATGACAGCTGTTCCTAGAACAGGGACAGCACTCCTCTCCCATGTTCTACTTGCTGCTTCAACTATTGAAATTGATACATTTGCCAGGGGACGTTTAAGCTACATTTGTCTGGTCACTCTACATGCCTCAGTAGATCTCATCCTATTTTCCAGCACTTTTTTTTCAACCTTTCTTTATTTGTTTTGTGGTGGTGATGGGGACTTTTATATTAAATTGGAAAGGAGTGTAGAGAGTGACAGGAAATGAGTGAGAGAGAAAGAGAGTCGGGGAAGATTTGGGTCGGAAGCATTCATTCGTTTGTGGTGCTGGACACCTTAGCCCACTGCTCCACTGTACAACCCTCAGTCTAACTCCATTTCCAACTCAAGAAAATCAGATGGGGAATTAAATACTGACACAAGTCCACAGGGACACGTCACTTTAGACTGGTCCTTTTGGAGCCCCTCCACATTCTGCTCCTGGGCAGCAGGCTGGTGTGGCTAACCAGGTTCTGGTTCTGGTTCAGTATCAGTGTGGTTCTGGGTCCGTATGTCTCTCTCTGTGGTTGTCTCTGAGAGATCAGAAGACCTTCATAGCTATTGCTTTCCTCTAATAAAGTCCAGCCCTGCTGTTAGTGTGTCCTGTGTGTGATCTCATATAATATAAAATCTGTTTACTAGATACACATCATTAATGTGGCAGAAACTACAGAGAAACAAGTTGCTGAAGCCACTAAATACCTGTCAAAGAATTGCTTTCTATGCTTTCTCAACATTTTAAAATAAGATCCCAAGATGAACAGATACATATTTCAGACTGTCTCAATGTGGATTTCATTATTTTGTGTATGAAGGACATTATGGTTTTATGTGAGCTGGAACTGAGGGTTGATTTTAGAAACCTCCGGTTGGACACACTGCCAGACCACACTCTCACCAACGGTGTGTAAGATCATCAGCTAGCGTTAGCCTTTCAGCTCAAACATTACACCAACATTGCATCAGTATTTGCTAACATACTCTGACACTGACATTCCCATCAGCACGCTAACATACGCTAAGCTAGCTATTTTGATGAGGTCAGCAGCTGTGCTGCCACTGAGAAAGTAAAGCTGTCAGATCTGCACAGGAGAGACAGAGAGTCCAGCCAGATTGGGGCCATAATCTGCCATTGGTCAGGCTCTCATCAGGGAAATAAAACATTTGAAGGATGAACACGAGACGCCACCTATTGGGATATTGCCTTGGTGATACCAACTGAACTACTTGCTGAACCCTTTAACATCAGGTCTGATGTATCAGGTATCAACTGCTCATGGACCCAAGGGCACGCCACATCAGTCCAGACATAATGAGTGAGGGCACAGCAAGCCGTAGGTGTGCATGTGACGTTCAGCAGACACATAGTGAGTGGGTGCAGTGAGCTGACAGCACGCACACAGTTGGCACATCACAGAGGTGGGCGAGGCGTCCTCAACAGCTTGGGATCAGAACTCGCAGCAGCGGACAGGACGGAGCAGACAACAGGTGTGTTTGTGATGCCCAATGAAAGACCTGATGAAAATCCATCAATAAAATGTTCTGCATAATCTTTCAAAATTACAGTGACTGAAAGATGTACTAAACACATTTACACTCTAGGAATGTCAACTCTATGGCGTCTTGGATCTGTTGCCTGTGTGTGTGTGTGTGTGTCCATCTGTATGTGGTTCTCTCTCTCTCTCTCTCTCTCTGTGTGTGTGTGTGTGTGTGTGACAAGGAAACCTCTACAGACTTTGCAGACAATGACATCAAAAACATTTTAAGTGGGAAATTGATCCTTAAATAATTTAGCAAACTGTGTTGAAAATACAAATATGCTCTTATGCAAAGTTAATATCAATTGTTCCTTTTTAATAGTTAGGTGACAATTAATGAGTTAAGCAAGTTTTAGACTGTGGTAGGCTATAGCACTTTAAACTTACATGGCATTGAAAAACACACCATGACCAAGTCAGAGGTGTGTGTGCCACTCTAAAGCTCTGGAAATAGTAGGCTAAGAGCGCCCTCTAGTGTGTGGTAAGGAAACCAAGGATGCTCTGGCAGGTGAAGAGATGGAGGCTGTGCACTAGATTGTGTCGACTCTCCCACAATGCAATACGAGTGAAACACCTGTAAATCAATCTACAGAATGAGTTGGCATGATTATAGTGAGTAGTGTTAGGATATGGACTAGGCTTCATCTGGCTGGAGTGGGTCAGCTGGCTATATATTTATATGTACTTTGTATACAGTATATAAATACATCCATCCTGTAAATACAGTACATATCAGTAGTGATGGGGATGAGACGCTTATGTCGAGTCTTTGAAGGGTCAAGACAGTTGAGACCGAGACTGTTGGTTTTTAAATTCAGTTGAGACCGAGTCGAGGCCGATTCTTTGAGAAAGCAAGACCGAGCCGAGACTGAGTCTTTCAGGAGTCGAGACCAAGACCATAAAATCAATCAGTTTTCATAACCATGATTTAATATCACCCCAGTTAATAATCTGTTGGACCTACAGGCTAATCTACACTGGGAATAAAAGGGGTAAAAGTGTCTGCTAAATGCATAAATGTGGGCTAAT